>JAMPIV010014339.1:0-150000 GCA_024509875.1 Oreohelix idahoensis
ATCGATTATTTCAAGCTACTGTACCCTTGTGAACATTAGACATTTTAATTATTTTACTACCTGGACAAAAATTGAAGTTACATTTATCAGCATCCTACGTACCATAGTGAAGCGAGCGTTTCCCAATATTTGAATTTATTAGCCTCGGAGAAGCTGGGGCTTGTTTTGCCAAAACACACCCTTGGATGGGCTGTATGTTCCTTAAACAATTGTTCCAGATGTGGTGAAAGTGCCTATTAGGTAAGAACGCATGTCTTTGTGATCACAAGTGTGTCAGAGCGAGAAAATGCAGGGATGTTATAATTCTTTGATTTTATAATCCATTTATCCTTTGATTGTTTTTTCTTCTTAAAGATTACATATGCTATCTATTTCAGAGTAGATTACAGGAAAAACCTCTGTTATTTACTGTAGAGAGAAATCCTAGACCATAGTGAATAAATCTGTGACTTTTTGGGGCGAATAACTTCTCTTATAACGGGATCTTGGTAGCTATCACCTGTTCTAATCAATTTAGAAGGGACCAATCTATGTCTTAATTCCCCTATCAAAAATCTACGACATTAAACTGTATGACTTCCACTTATCTTCACATTTCTGTTACATTGTATGACTTGCTCATATCTTTACCTTTCTGTCACATCGTATGACACGCTCCTATCTTCACCACTGTTACATGGTATGACTCGCTCCTATCTTCACCTCTGTTACACTGTATGATTCGCTCATATCTTCGCCTCTTCGCTACACAGTATGACTCGCTCCTATCGTCACCTCTCTGTTAGTCTGCATGACTCGCTCCTACCTTCCCTTCTGTTACACTGTATGATTCAATCATATTTTCACCTCTCTGTCACACTGTATGACACGTTCCTATCTTCACCTCTTTTACACTGTATGACTCGCTCATATCTTCACCTCTGTTACACTGTTTGACTCGCTCATATCTTCACCTTTTTGCTACACTGTATGACTCGCTCATATCTTCACCTCTTTACTACACTGTTTGACTCGCTCCTGTCGTTACCTCTCTGCTACTCTGCATGACTCGCTCCTATCTTCATCTCTTTTACACTATATGATTCGCTCATATCTTCACCCCTCCGCTACACTGTATGACTCACTACTAACGCCAAATCTCTGCTACTCTGCATGACTTTCTCCTACCTTCTCTTACACTGTATGACTCGCTCCTATCTTCACCTCTTTGCTACAGCGTATGACTCGCTCCTATCTTCACCTCTTTGCTGCACTGTATGACTCGCTCTTATCTTCACCTCTGTTACCGTGTAATTCACTTTGGTTTTACCGAACGTCGTCTGCACATTTGTCGGAATTCACGGGCTACATCTGAAACTGCGTAATTCTTCACTCCTTTCCTAACATCTCTGTAAAACCTCGTTCACATAATATGCTATATAAAATCTTATTTACAGCGTGATCACACTCGTGGAAGCAGTAAAAAGACATACTTATTACCCTCCGAATTTACAGTGTGTTCAGTGTATTTGCATGTAACTTTTCCCTAAATACTCGATTATTAATTAGAGATGCTACCCCTTGTTGTGAGTGAGTTGAGTTGCGCTAATTATTGAAAGCGTTTTGAGCAAAGCTACCAGACATGATCAATGTGTTTCCACAACAAAGAATATGGAGTGATTTAATTACTGTCGTGTACATCAAAGTAACAGAAAGGCATGTTGGCTGATAAACTTTCGGAAGATGGGTTTTTAACAACCAGCAGCACATACATATATGCTGAGACGATCAGATACAGATGACAAGCCAGAAAATCAGATGCAGCTAGGAATGGAAGACGTCAATACAAACACCACATTTACAGTACACTAGGTCACAGGACTTGCGCTGGTTAGAAAACCAATTATCAACTCCCCATACGATGATTCCTTTCATAATTTGTGGATAAAAGCAAAAAAAAAAAAAAAAAGAAACTGTCGCATGAAAATTTAATTAATAGTAGGTAAATCTTGACATCTGCAGGGAGGCGAGGGAGAGTAGTGCACACTGACGTGTGATAGTGATGCGCAAGAGAGATAGACAGAAAGCACAGGCTGAGTCAGTGAGTGCTTCACTAAGAAAACCACACACACAGCTCTTCTTGTTTTCTCTGGCGACAATATTACTCTTTTGCACACACTGTGTCACTCACAAATAGTAGGGTAAAGAAGTAAAGTTAGATTGAGGATTTGGTAGTCTGAACCGAACGAACAATCCTATAGATGCTAACTCAATTTATTTCAATTTAGAGATGTAAATAAATCAATAAAGATTTTACAGCAAAAAAAAAAGATTATCACGAGAAAACACTCACAACAATTTGATGATTTTAAAGAAGAAAAAATATTACACAATAGTGAAAAAAAAAGATTATGAATGAATTGTGTAAGTAAAGTTCCCGGCAGGCCTGATAGGCTTTGCAGGAAAATATGTGAAATACTGTTTAAGTGAAAATGAATGTTTGTTCCTTTGGTGTGAATGTTGGAAACAACTTATATCCTGGTATTCTCTCGAAAAAAATCCCGTAATCCAATGCTTTTGAATTTGCGTCAGTGCTCGAATAAGGTATCCACACAAAAAAGGCACAGAATCTGAACACGATTTTATAAATCCAAGATTGGTGTAACGTATCCACAATTGACGAGATATCCACAGATAACGAATTTGCTTCCAAAGGTGGGATCGAGAGTTATAATGGGTACAGTATGGTAGGGTGATGTTTGGTGTTGAAAATCTTTGAGATACTTGAAATAATTGAAGTAATTGAAGGGAATTATTATGGTGACTGGTGGGCTAGGTAACCTCTTTTCAGCAATAAGAGGCAAGACGTGGCAGGTTGCACTGCAAATATCTGCACAGGAATTTATAGTCTTTAGTATTAAACTAGAGGGCACTTTGTTTAACTCAAGTTTCCCTATGCACAGTTTTACTTTACAAGACTAGGAATTGCGTCTTTCTTCTTCAGAATGCTGACCACTAAGTGAAGTCTAAAACTAGTTTCTTTAAGAAAGAAAGAATTATTTTCCATTTACCCGCTACATTTTTAAGTTCCCACGATATCCACCGTCAAAAGTATCTCCGCAAATTAGTATGCAACTTGAATGTCACGATTGTACGTGCTGTGGTTCTGAGATCAAAAGTATTAACAATGGGAAAGAAGACAGGCCATAAATATCTAGAAACCGAGTCTGGAAAATCCTAACAGATTTGGACGCTGGTTGACCGAAGCTTCACCTGAGTTAAGGTGGGAAAGACAAGTGCGTGAGAAACAATTTTCAGAATCTTAGGATAGACAGAAAATAAAGCAATATACAGGATGGACAGAAAAAGTTAAATAGGCAAATTAATTTCATTCTGCGACAAGCACTAATAAAATAGAATAGAAAAAAATTACATTATATATTCCATTTATTTGCACCACGGTTGTCATGTCTCAAACTTTGTGTTGGATGTGTTGTTGTCTTTAGCATATTACCTCAGCAGATTCCTCCTTTACATGAAAAAAAAACTCGAAATAAGTGCTACATTTATTCATTCAGTAACCTTTAGCTTCCCGAGGAGTATAGGCCTCAAGAAATGAATGCCAAGTCCTCATATTTTTACCGTCCGTTAAAGCTTCTTGCGTACGTTCTTTACCACTTTAATTTCTTTATCCAGTTCTTAAATCCATGTATTTTTCGGTACCATATGATCTCTCTGATCTTGGAGATATCAGAACAAGGTATGCCTTGTATTTCTGTCAGCATGTTTCTCCACTGTGTGCTCTCTCCATCATCACCGTCTTCTTAACATCTCTTACTCCACTGGCATTGTCATCAGTTCCATATTGGTCAATTTGTCATAGACAGACTTTGCCGACGACTAAGCTCTTCTGTTCCGTACATGACATATTCACTCGGGGAACAACCGAACACTTTGACCAGACATGATCTTGGGGAAGGATAAGTGAGCAGGCCAGATAAAGCTTAGGGACGAAAGTCGAAGCAAAGGTGAACCGATGCCTCATTGAAGCAGCTGAAGAAGTCACAAAACATTGACCTGTAGCGAGCAGCGGCTAAGCGCAGTGTTTCGTGGGTGCGTGTGTGGGAGAGAAAAGGAGTATGTTTGTGATGATAAAATTACCAACAGTTCAGCAAATCGTGAACACATTAGGCAACAATCCAAAAAATGCAGAATAGGAGACATACGTCGGAATTAGCCCAAATAACTTCCGGTATGTTGGCCGAATTCTCGATTCTTAACTATCCTAATTCGTGTTTTTGCGTGCGTGCGTGTGTGTGTGTGTGAGTGGTTGCGTGCGTGCGTGCGTGTTTGTGTGTGTGTATGTGTGAATAATTATTTTCGAACAAGAATCGCCAGAGGAGAAGGAGTACCGTTAAGATTAGCTTTGGCCACAACTACTGTAAGATTTTAAGCCACTTATAAGCAAAAGGACAACAAAACGTTGGAAACTGCGCTAAAGTCAGCGGTTTATAGTTAGGATTTAGGGCTAGACTTAGCTTAGGGTACATGGACAGAAATGTACTCCCTAACCCTGTTTCGGTCTTTAAAAAAAAGAACACCCAAGTGTGCGACACAGATAGAGGCTAATAAAATAAATTAAATATAAATAAAATACTGTCTTAGATTTTGTTACGGCGTCTCTGGATCCTTATTTAAGCGTGTACGGACTTTGGCGAATTGATCGGCTGTCGCATAGAGATTTATGATCAATAAACTTTCTATATTCTTTTCTTTTCTACCCGTGTCCTCTACTTTATTATCGCTCTTTTATCCTTTTCCTGTTTTTCGCATTCGTTCGTTTGCGACAAAATATTACTTTCCCATTCCGACTTTTGCCGTTTGTTTCTCATACTAGTAACGCATTTTATTGCGTAAGATGTCAGTCCCTGGATGTGAACGAAATAGTGTGAGAATTCGTCTCGACAGACATAGAGAGCAGACATTTGTCTACATTTTCATCTGACACGAGTTTTTCTTCGGCTAGTTTCTCGGCGTGAGGTGTGGAAGGCGCCAATTTGCATCGCTCAGAAATGAGACATGGCGTAGTAGGTGTGAAGACGCGTTTTGGCAGTTATGGCCAGTGTCTAAGTTAATGTGAAGTGTTAAGAGAGAGAGAGGGAGAGAGAGAGAGAGAGACCGGCGCTATTTCGGGTCTTCGTAATAGCGTGGGATCCTTTGTCTGTTTCATATATCTACCCCGCAGTTTGGACTTGATTTCATTCAGTCATCCTCCAGTTGCAGTAGACAGATCGCTAGTGCTAGGAAATCTCTTTTGTATTGCGAAGTCCTAGTTTCTCGACATTTTTGCCGAGTTCTGGAATACCCTTATATTGAATTATTCTAGTTCATGGTGTTAGTCTGTAGTTCTGTGTGGAGCTAAAAATATATATATCGAGTAGTATTGAGTGATCCAGTGATAACCGCTTATTTCATTTTACTAGTTAGATTTCTGTGCAGAAGTAATTAAATTGTAAATCTGTTATATTCTCTAGCTGACGTGTTTCAGTGGATAGCAGAATAAATTATACTTTCTAGCTTAAACTCATGCAGTTATAAATAAATTTAATTCAATTGCTAGTAATTAGTCGTGAATATTTTAAACTAACTTATAACTACACTGATTCATCATTGAGTATTGACGAAATACGTTTGTATTTCTAATTCATGATGATTGATTTTATGAATATATAACTTATTTCACGGGAGTTGTAAACGATAAGTCAAGCTCTCCTCTTGCAGTTTATAATGTAAGTTATCACCGAAGTAAATATTATATATAAGTATTTTATATGTTGTTTTTTCTTTATTCAGTGAAACTGGGGTAGCCCAAGTTTACCAACGGTTTTAGTACTGAGAAACATCTTTGAAGAACAAAAACATTTTTTTCTTAAGAAGACTTGGGTGTATAAAGTAAAACCTGTCTGGCATTGCGCTGGCATCCAGAACGACAGAGTACCCATTACATGAACTTTAAGATTAAATGAAGTAACGGGCCTATCGCGCCAGATTTAATTCTTCCTGAGAAAAACCTCAAGTACATTTTCAGCCCTTGAGGCAAGTAAAATATTACTATCAGTAACATTCCGACGGAGTTCTGACTAGTTGTGGTGTGACCAAATAAAGTCCTATACTGAGAGAAGGCACCGACCTGACATTCCTCGTTACTAGAAACCTTAGCTATTGACACTGTGCTCGCTGTTAACGTTCGTGCCTGGACAATTTTAATGTGACAAAAACAGATATTTAAAAAAAGTAATAATAACCAAGGAAACGTTCCCTGAAGTAGTGAACTCAACCTGACTTTGCGGAACTGGGGTTTCCTTGGCCAAGACTACCACTGGAGATTCTGTATGTGCATGTCCTAGAAATTGTTTTTCCAGAAGTTGCTACCAAAGCTGTAAGTACGAATGCAAGCTAGTGATCACGGCTGACTGAATAGAGTGAATGCAGGACTGAGTGATTCCTTTATTGTTGTTTTTTTGGCACTCATTTTGCTGTCTTAAATTTCTTTATGCACGTTTTTTTGTTGCTAACAATATTTTCGTTAGGATAGATTAGAGTATCAAAGTCTGTTCCTACTTTTTTTTAAAGGGAAATCTTAGACGATAGCGTATGCATCCGTGACTCTTTGGGGCTATCACTTTTCTTCTAATAGGACTGTGGGCTATACATCGAGGGAAAAGTTTATACCTACGGGTCTATCATTCTTGTAGCAATTCATTGACTTATGATTATTTGTATATGTTTGATGTAACTTTATGTGTTGTGATGGAATTTTATTATGATAATTAAAATTCACTTGAACTTATTCCAGTGTGTCGGTCAGTTCATTCCCAATTATCTATATTTCCATTGTCATAGTTTCACGTTTGTGTGTCTATTGTAGTCACTTAGGTGTGTGTATATGTGAGGGATATATATATATATATATATATATATATATATATATATATATATATATATATATATATATATATATTACTATATATTATACTAGACGGTCTGACAAATCTTAATCTGTTGTAGATGATAGGCTGACTGAGAGAAATCATCTCGAGGGTCAGAGACCGACTCTAATATATTTCCTCCATCTCACTCGTGAAATCTATTTCTATTTTATCATCTCTCACTGAGCTATCACTTGCTTCTATTGCTATTCAGAAGGGACCAAACCAAGTCTTAATTCACCTATCACAAATCTACGACATCGGCCCACATTATCGAAATCCACACGGGTGAAATCTTTTTTTGTGTCCACGTATACTGTGATTCATCACAAAGAATGTAGTACACGACTATAGGACACCGAACTCCGAACTCGGTTCGCTGAAGAGATTTATGGCTTCTCTTTTACACATGGCATTTCTGTACATCACAGTGTCTAACAAGATTTGCCATCACACATCAATTACAATAGCCACTATCACATCTGTTCATCATCATCATCATCATCATCATCATCATTATCATCATCCTAATCATCATGTTCCATTGCGCTCCTTAAGGATAATGATGTCATCATTGCAGTTGGGGCCCTTGCAGGGAGACTGCACCAATCATTCACCTACTTCTACAGTGGTCTCTGTAACAATTTCTTTGACATGATGAGGTTACCAGTCCTCATGCACAACCTTATATTAGTCGCATTTTACGACATGCTTGAGGTTGCAGTAAGCCTATTCTTATTTTATCTCGGCAGAGACTCCCGAGATTTACACGAGGCATCAAAACTATTACCAACAACATACATTATTTACATAGTCATAGTTGTGAACTTGGTCATGATCATTAAGTTTCAACGTTATGAAGTTTACGCAGAAAACGTATGACAAACTACTGACTATCAACTCACTGGGTAATATCATGTTGGTTTAATTGGTATTCTATTAGGTCCGTCATGCGATAATATTTGTGGAACTGCCGGACTTCTGGCCGGACGCTGGGGTGTTCCAATGATCAGCTTCGGATGTGAGGGGAGCAAGCTATCGGACCAGACACTTTTTCCAACATTTGCTCGGTGAGTATCTTTAAAAGGGAATGATAGTTCCGTAGCAGAAACTGCCGTTGGGGGGTGAGGTGTTATAGACTTTACAATGCTAGTGTGACCGCTTGGCCTTTCACGCTAGCTTTGTCCCTCCTACTTTGACGCTAAGCGTTTATATGTGCTAGAAGATGATACATGTAAGAATGACAGACCTTAAATGCAAATAAGACGTTTTTACACAAAACGCAGCATTCATTCAAAGTTCAGTTGCCGTTACTGCTCTGACAGGGTAAACGTAGGTCAGTCCCAGATAATAATGAATGGGTTTTATAAGCGCGAAAGTGGGAAATGAATGTTTGTGTGATCTGGTTTTTTTTTTTAAATCCTATTGTTAAGTTGGAAAAGATCACACATGTGAAAATAAAGTCGAAATAACAGAATGTCGTGTGCAAAAAGGTCGAAAAGCTGAGGAGAGGAGTGCAAATGTTAATTATTGTGTCGTGTGAAAAAAGGACGGGTTGTGTGGAAAAAGGCGGGAAAAAAGAAGAAATAGTATAAATAGAAGAGTTGTGGGCGATAGGCGGATATGGTTCACACATTTTTCACATTCATCCGAACCATAAACAGCCAGCCAAGACACCAACGTCCTTCTCAGGACGCCACTACTCGAGAAAAGATCGCGTTATCGTCAAAATGACCAAACATAAACCACACGCTAAAAAGAGGAAGGTCTACACCAGCCCACCAGCGCAGAACAGCCAGGGTAATCACAATACCACAACCAACAATGACAGACAGCCAGAGAGCAAGACTGCCCCAAGTACTTGTGCCGGGACCGGCCCTTCTATAACTCCTGACACGACGGAGTTAGCTGTGACGTGCGTCGACCCGACTGAAAGTCTGAGTGGCCCGACTCCTTGCCTAGATGAAGAAGACCCAGAACATAAAGAAATACTGAGAGCGTTACGACAGCTGGAGCAGACGACGGAAAGAATAGAGAAAAGAAAACAGGAGCTTAGGTCTAAGCTGCCACCACCATACGCAGAAACCCGGTCTACCACAGAGAAGCTGCACCAGACAACGATGACACCACCACACGATGCCGAGATGACAGCAGACCCACCTGCAAGCACTATGAAAGAAGTGATAGAGACAGCTCCTCAACACAGACAGGTACAAGAGGAAGATATCGCAGAGACCATATTAGATGCACTTCGAAGAATTGAAGACGGAGACGAGTCCCTTAGGCTCGCTCTTCAAGAAGCGGTAGTAGAAGTAGCGCCAGGTGTGCTGGACATCGATACCACCGAGAAGCAAGCTACCATTCCTGGTCCTGAGGAAACAACAGCTGACAACTCAAGGGCTCAGACGCAAGATATGACACCGTATAACAAAGAACAAGAACAAGATTCGAACCAAGCCTGTAGAAGGAAACAAAGACCAAACACTAAAAAGACAAACAACTCAGAAACGATACAGGAGAGGATTGTTAAGATCACCCAGACGTCAGGAAGTGAGGCCTCACTCAGGGCCCTACCCGACAACAAAGTGATCAACATCCTCGAGGTGATAACTGGACGGAGAGGTATCGCCAAAGTAGGGAGGCACGAAAAGGGAGTAGTGCTTTCGCTCAACAACACAGACAAAACAACCTCGCTGATGATCAAACTGGAATCCGGTCCACAGGAAATCCAGTTGCCCCACCAAATAAAAGTGGTGGTGGAAAAGTACAAGACAACAAAGAAGTTGGTCATCAGAGGGGTGGATACCAGATGTTCCGAAGGCGAGGTCCATATACGCCTTCAAGCTGAAAACGCAAATCTAAAAATCACGCAGGTCGAAAGGCTAAAAACCTGGGCCAAGAAAGATACCAACCTGATGATAGTTACGGTAGAAGGATCGACAAGACCCGAGAGAGTGACGCTCGAAACATCAACAAAGAGGACAGAACCATATATACCTCCGGTCATGCAGTGCTCTAACTGCCAACAGTTTTCACACACCAAGAAAACATGCAGGAGAGACGCTGTCTGCCGATATTGCGCGGGAAACCACCAATATGGCGACTGCCCCAGGGCGAAGGAGGATCACAACTACAAATCAATTAATGCAAACCGTACCTGTGCAAACTGCCATGGAAACCACGGGGCAAGGTACCGAGGCTGCCCTGTGTTTCAGGAGACAAAGAGCATCTTGAAGGAGGCCGTGTCCAAAAACATCCCATTCAAGGAGGCAAAACACAGAGTGGCTGCGTATGGTGCAGAAAAACAGCGCATAATAGATAGACGACAGTTACACATGCTGACCGCTGAAGTCAAAGAAATGAAACTACAGGTCGTAAACAGAAGCAAGCAGGCTCCCGAAGAACCAACCGACAGTGGTGAAGACGTAATAGATCTACAGAGCGTCAAAGATATGATGGAAGAAATGAAAAGAATTCAGCAGCATATAGAAACAGATGTCAAGAGGCTGACAGAACTGAAGGAAGAAAACTCCACAATCCTCAAGAGAATCGAAACAGAGCGAAGAGCCATTGAGGAAATGACATCAAACACAAGAGCGACCAAAACAAACGAACAATCAGACGAGGAAGTCATCGAAGAAACACTTGAAAAACTTCTACCAGCAATAATAGAAAAAGCACTATTACAGATACAGGAAAGCAGGAAGACAAGAGAAACAGAAACGAGGAAAGCTAAAACTAACAAAACGACACAAGACAGATAGGAAGGCAGGAAATGAACACCATGAACACACCACGACCGACAAGCAACGAAGAGGAAACCAGACAACCAGCTAGTGGTCCTTTTCAGGACCAGTCCTTTTCAGGACTAACAGACGACTAGCACCGAAGAACCTAACACACAATATACCCCAATTATAACCAACTTTCAGGTTGAACAGGGTATTACAGCAACATAGTAGACGAAAACAACAACAACAACAATAGGCGGAGATTTTAAGATTTATGATTCCAAGGATACCATGATTTTAGACTAGAGGATTTTTACAAATAGCGTTAGGAGAACTTCGTCTTTGAGGATACCAAGACAAGTTTTTTTCTTTAGTAGACAAGTGTGTATATTATTCAGTTGGATTATAGATTGTTCATTTTGGATAAACAACCATCATTTTGTGAAATTTACAGTGTTTGTCTAATGTCATCAATAAACTCTAATATAATTTTCTACATTTGCTGTTTGTGGAAATTTACGGTAATTTCTTTCGGATATTAGTTGTTGAGCTGAAACTGTTTTGCTTATCACCAAACTCAAAGGGAAGAACATTCCTGGGTTGAAAAAAATAACAAAAGGTCAAGTATTACGATCTCTGGCGGAACGCCAGTTAGCACTTGAACCACAACAACATATGAAGGATTAACTCTGACTAAATAACAATCAATATAACTACTTGAACATTTACCTGACGCGGGCACACTAGGTCCAGCTTTGTTAATTTTTTTTTTTTTTCCGTACGCCCGCTAATACTCGAGGCGAAATCTCAGGTTATTATTAATGTCTAACCTGACATTGATTTTACGTGAGTATCCCTTTTCTTGTACAGAGACAGGTGTCCCTCGCCATTCAGGCAGATACTCGCCGATTTCGGAGGTAAACTTTGTTAATGAGTTGGGGGTTACTAATTTCATTCCTCGCTGCTTTTACCTAAACTAACTCCTAGAGCACAATCAGGTACCCATTGATAGCTGGGTAGACAAGGTTTTGATCCCGGAACACAGTAAATGTGTAGTGAGAGTAAAGGCTCTAGGCACTTGGACAATCCAACACTGAATGAATATCTTTTATGCTAAAGCATATATTTTTTTAAATACCAAGTGACAAATCCACCGGCCTATGTTTTAATATCTCCACATAACTTGAGAATAAAAAAATATACACACTCAACCAAATCAAAATATAATGTAAAAGACAGCAGTGACCCAATAGAGAACATGGAATAACATACGCATTCAAGCATTTGCTCAAAAAGAACATCAAGATTGTTAGCAGACGGCAGGAAAATGAACATACACGGTAAATAAATAAAAAGGGCAGGCTTTAGGGTAGAGCGCCGGAGAGGCACCGGAGCAGGAGAGAAAAGTATTTTTGATCAAGAGGCTTGATTTGTCTTCAAGTGTGATACAACTAGCCCAGGTCAAAGCAAGCAGTATGAATCTTGTATACGAAACCACGTAAACAAAAGTTTGACAGATTTTATTAAAATAAAACGACTAGAATCAATATCAGTGGCAAATATCACAAGTTTAATGCTAGAATCAAACGACTAGAACATTACTGTCACTGACAAATATCATTAGTTTAATGCTATAATCAAACGACTTGAACATTACTGTCACTGACAAATATCATAAGTTTAATGCTAGAATCAAACGACTAGAACATTACTGTCACTAACAAATATCATAAGTTTAATGCTAGAATCAAACGACTAGAACATTACTGTCACTGACAAATATCGTAAGTTTAATGTTAGAATCAAACGACTAGAACATTACTGTCACTGACAAATATCGTAAGTTTAATACTAGAATCAAACGACTAGAACATTGCTGTCACTGACAAATATCGTAAGTTTAATGCTAGAATAAAACGACTAGAACATTACTGTCACTGACAAATATCATAAGTTTAATGTTAGAATAAAACGACTAGAACATTACTGTCACTGACAAATATCCTAAATTTGATGCTACATTATAACGACTGGAACATCACTGTCACTGGAAAATATCATAAGTTTAATGCCATAATCAAATGACTGAAACATCACTGATAAATGTCATAAATTCAATGCTAGAACAGTGGTGTCAATGACAAATATAATACGATTAATGCTAGAAAACGTCACTGATAAATGTCACAAGTTTAATGCTAGAATATAAAGACTGGAACATCAACGTCACTGATAAATGTCATACGTTTAATGCTAGAATATAAAGACTGGAACATCAACGTCACTGATAAATGTCATACGTTTAATGCTAGAATACAACGACTAGAACAAAAATATCAACGATAAATATCAGACGTTTAATGCTAAAATTAACCGCCTAGAACATTAATGTCACTGTTTTGGTTTGGTTTGGTTTTAAGGACTATCTTCATTGCACACGGACAACTCCATCAATGCTCCGATCTCCTCCCTTAGATCACACAAGGAGGATCTCAGCACAGTGAACGAAATCCGTAGCACCGGCGAGAATCTCAATGTGTGTATTTGGGAATGATACATTCTATAAATATTTTTGGTGGGTAGGTTTCTAATTTTTAAATTTTGCCAGGGCAGCGACCTTATAGCCTACTCTTTACGATTTCCAACTGCCGTGGGATTTTTTATGTGCGCAACTTGCACACGGGACCTCCTATTTTTTCGCCCATATCCGAGAAGGCTAGTCATCAGATCTCACTACCCATGACACCAGGGGGGAGTATGACATCATTTAGACCACTGGTTCTGAAAAAAATTTCCATACATTTTTATTCCCTGTACTGGGAATCGAACCCTGTACCTATATAACTCGAGGCGGATCTCTTAGCAACTCCGATCAGTTATGTTTTTTGTTTCTTTCGTTAACACGATATTCAAAACATGATGACAACGTAATATAGTATTCCATTATTTTCGGTCTAAAGTCTGAGTTTTGGAGATGGGTACTAAGCAAGGGGGGAAACATGTTGTGTTTCGTTTGAGTTCTCTAAATGTGTGAGACTACAGGAACCATAACAAAAATTAAAGTGACAAAAGAAGAAGCAATGAAAGATGGTGGAGGTGGACAAGCCATTCAGTGAGAGGCTAGTAATTTGTATCACAAAGCACATACGAGATGTTTAAAAATAAATATAGAACCAAAAACAATGTTCAAATACAAGATTAATATGATAAATACTAATTTAATAATAGTATGGCGCATTATCTGATGATTTTATTGTTATTGTTATTGTACAGTTCCTGAAGATTTGAGGCTGCAATAGAGGTTTTCCATTCATGCCGTAGCCATCCATTTTGGATCTTCCGAAGTATGGACTGAGAGTATGACAAAAACTGCTCTTGTCATGAGACTTCATTTCATACGACCACCTTACAGCAGCAGTAGCTGCCTCTACTTCTATTCTCATGCTGGAGGTTGTTGTCATGTAGGCCCCGCTATGTTCAGCAACGATCATGCCCTTAATTCAAGCCGAGAAGCCCCATCCTGATTTCTTACCACGGGCTACAGAGACATCAGTGTACACTTGAAGGCTTGTTTCGGTTGTCTGTGTCTGGTGGTCTTTCTCGTTGCAATGAACACACCATAGGGTAGGTGATCACTGTCCTGTGACCCTAATATATCCCAACGTGTGATGGTGGTAGCAGCACTAGAGATAAATGCCTGATCAAAAACACCATCCGTATCCCCTGGTTTATTCGCCAGTCTTGTCGGACGGCCATCATTTAAGATAGCAAGGTTCGTATTTATGAGCGCTTGGTTCAAAGCCATGTCCTGTCTATTGTCAGTGATGTTTCCCCACTCCTTACATCTACCGTTAAAATCGCCTACAATTAAGCACTTTTTGCTAGGTTCCTCCGACAATTCCACCAGGAATCCCAGTTACCCTCACCTGGAAGGTGATCGACATGAGCATATAAATTGTAGATTTGCCAACCGTGACCATCTATATTGAATTCCTTACTTACTTAGTCGTTCCCCTTCTACCGTGAGGTGTAGAGGTTTGGAAGAGAGAGCGCCAGACCATTCTATCAGCTGTCTTCTTCCTGGCCTGGTTCCATTCTAGTCCTCGGTCCTTCAAAGATTGTCTAATGTTGTCCTCCCAGCGGACTCTGGGTCGTCCTGGAGGTCTGGATCCCTGGCTCTTTGTTTCCCATGCTTGTCGTGGTAGCCGATCTTCTCCCATTCTGCAGACATGGCCAAACCATCTTAGTTGGGACTGTTCTATTTGGGTCTGCAGCGGATGGGATTTTAGGCCTTGACGGATCGTCTGGTTGCGGACCATGTCTCTTCTTGTTACTTCAACCACTTTCCTCAGATACCTCATTTCTGAGGTTTGGATCTGGCTTTTGTGGGTTGTAGTCATTGCCCACGACTCGCATCCATATGTCAAGACTATATTGAATTCCATTCCTTGCAATTCTACATCTTCACTGAAATGGGCATTGGTATCCAACCACTTATGAGGAAGCTCGTTCTTTACATACATAGCTTGCCCTCGTCTGCTAGGTCCACGGGGATTCGTGTAGCATTTATAGCCTGGGCAATCGATGCTGACGTTCTCTTTTAAATTTGTTTCTCTGAGCATGAGGATGTCGAAATTATACACCACTTTTTGTATTATAGCCGCTCGTTGATTGGCGCTCCGGTAGTTCCAGTAGCCTTTACGTATATATTTGAGTGATAGCCTGTCAGCTTTACTCCTAAGCTTCCTCTTGCCAGCTCGTCTCCGTCTCTCTTTCTTCTTCTCTCCCCATCCGCTTTTTCTACATCCATTTTTATTCTTAACATAAGCTAAGGTTATCGGCGACAGAGCACGTTCTCCGTAGCTCCGGAGACGATTCTGTTGTGAAACTTTATTCATGAGTTCGTGTTATAAATTGATGGAAACAATTGATGGTAGAACCATCATACCAGGAAAGAGGTAAGGGATGTCCCTAAGGGAGTCCTTCTACCTGGTGCCGCCCTGCTCGCCCGCCAGACAGCCAATGTTAACGGTTGCTCACCCAGCAATCATTTAGTCCCTCGGCACTTTGGATAAACCTTGGTCTTGGGGTCATTCTTTATGACTACCATGATAGAGCTTGCTTCAAAGTTTTTGTGCCTGCTTCAAACATCGCGACTTAACCTATGACGTTACGCACCGTTCAAGGAGGCACCGGAAATAATGGCTTTATGAATTTCCGTTAGCGCCATATTTTTACAGTGCTATACAGCTTTTTTGAAGAAGTATAAATGTAGCCACTTACTACTTAGATTACTTAGATCAAAGAAAGGCAACACAGGAACAGCTAAAAGTGTGACAAACGTCAAAACAGTCCTTGAAAACGGAAACGATTAAAATGCGTCCGCCATACTGAAATAGGAACCAGAAACTCCCCTGATAATGATTTTAATGGGTGCTAAAATAAAAACAAAACTAAAACTAGAACAATTTTAAAGGTAAAGTCTACTCTCACTGACATATATAAATATATCAGGTTTAATGCTAGAATAAAACGACTAGAACATTAATGTCACAGACAAATATCATAAGAAATGTCAGAATATCATGACTGCAACATCACAGACAAATGTCATAAATTCAGTGCTAGAACATTGATGTCAGTGACAAGTAGAATAAAATTAATGCTAGAATAAAAAGACTGGAACATCATTGTCACTCACAAATGTCATAAGTTTAATGTTAGAATACAACGACTGGAACAACAATGTCAACGATCATATCAGACGTTTAATGCTAGAATGAAACGCCTAGAACATTAATGTCACTAACAATATCATACGTTTAATGCTAGAATGAAACGCCTAGAACATTAACGTCACTGACAAAAATCATATCTTTTGAATATCCGCAGTACAACCAGCAGCTTCAACAAAATGACAGGCTTCCTTGAGGACGTTCTCCACCACTACGGCTGGAATAGAGTCATGCTGGTCACTACATCAGCGCAGGTCTGGCTGGAGACAGAGGCCGAACTACTGGTATGTCCATCTATCTAAGTGTGTATTGGTATGTACTTCTGTTTCTAAGTGCATTGTCAGTAAGCATATGCGCTGATATATATATATATATATATATATATATATATATATATATATATATATATATATATATATATATATATATATATATATATATATATATATATATATATATATATATATATATATATATATATATATATATATATATATATATATATATATATATATATATATATATATATATACATATACATATACATATACATATACATATACATATACATATACATATATATATACATATACATATATATATATATATATATACATATATATATATATACATATATATATATATATATATATATATATATATATATATATATAATATATATATATATATATATATATATATATATATATATATATATATATATATATAATATATATATATATATATATATATATATATATATATATATATATATATATATATATATATATATATATATATATATATATATATATATACAAGCCGAGCTTAGGTGCACGTGTATTGGAAAGTCTGTTTCTTTGTGATTACTATGTGCATCTGTTTGTACTGGAGTGTGTATGGCTCTGTGGGTGCAGATACCAGGGTTGTGGAGTGGGCAAAAAATTGTCCGATTCCTGAAATTTTAGAAGTCGGACTCCGACATCCCATTCAGACTACAGTTTTGTACTAATCATACTGCAAAAAAGTCGGAATCGGAATCCGGACATTTTTTAACCGACTCTGCCTCCACTAAAAAAAGAAAAACTCCACGATTCCGACTCCCAACTCCGACACTGACTGTCACGTAGACAGTGACTTAATTTATTTTTCCATCTCGTCTCAATGTTATTACTCTTTAATGTTCTGTTTTCCTATACATTTTGTTTCTCTTTGCTTTGCTACCTGTGTGGCCCAATTGTTTTCTCCTTCTCAAACCCCACCCGAGGTTGTTTACGTTCGAGCCTGCAGCGGTCAGCGAACGATAATGTTACGTCAGCACACCTGGCCTGATCAGAAGAACGTCTGTTACGCTTAAAGTGTTAGCCACGAGCGGCTAGTACCCTTTGAGGCCTGGGTAACGAGTTTGATCTGTTTCAGGGGGAGATAACAATCGCGGTCAGTTTGTGGGTTGTTCGCCCTTAGATGAGCAAAGAGCACATAATATTATGATTGTCTCTCTGGGGGAATTTTCGCAAAGTTGTTGCTTCTGAAACCTTTGTCTTACCCGGTATTACGCATTACGCCGATACATCTGTAGAATCAGGCTATGCAGGTGTCCCGGGTAGAATGGTTTGTAAGCTATAAGATTTGAAATTTTACTACGTCAAACACACTCGTAGAAGATTCCTGGCCCGAGATGGACCATCATGAGAATTAGGCAGACATTAACAGAACTAAAATGTTAAGGCCTTTCTCTAGTCATTTTCGGGTTCCAGGGATAACCGAATCGCTAGAGCAGACTCCAGTCAGGCGAAGAACGTCATGTTCTCTTCGATCTAGAGGGTTTCTGAATACATCTAGCAACGAATAGTCAACCCCGTTCCTGAATCAAAACCCCTTTTTGTCAACGCCAAGTTAAGCTCACGCAATGCCACGAGCCAACGCTAAATCTGAAATCATCTAATGCAGTAGTAGTTTCCTACTCGCCTATTGGATTACCAGTCAGAGCAGTACGGCTTCCAGCATATCAAGCCGCCCAGCATATACAGCAGAATTTCATATCACCAGCCTTTGTGTGTGTCTAAACGGCGCAGTCAGATCACAGTCCAAACCAGCCCAAACCGGATTTAATGCCAATCGAGTAAGAGCGCCTGGGATTCGTTGTCCTCAAGTAACCTCGTCTTGGGGGTATTTTCCTGGATACTTAAAACCTCGCATTTATGAGCGGACAGCCAGGTGAAGACCGAGTTCCAGCCCCTCACGCAGTTTGAGGTCACCAAAGTTATCGCCTACATTGGATTTACAGGTCAATTCCATTCCCCCCCTGGAGTATATATTTACGTAAAGACATTGGAGCTATTACATTTGGTCCCACGAAAAAAACGGACAGGCTGTCGCTCAGTTCGTTCATTTGGTCAGCAGGAGATAGACAGTCGTCCAGTCACCATCGCGAAATCAGTGGTGCCACCAACAATAGCGACTACAGTGGATTTATACAGGTCAAGTCCATCACCCATGGAGTATATTTTTACGTAAAAAGACACTGTCTGGAGCATTGTACTTGGTCCCATGAGAAAGGACAGACTGTCAGACAGTTTATTTCATTTCTCTGTGTACTACAGGTTTTATGGTTGGGTCTGTGTGTTCGTTGGTGTATTTGCATTATTGTGGTTGTTGATGAGTTATTGATGACTATTGATGAATATTTTGATTATTGATGTACTTTTATGTTGTTGTGATGATATGCATTATTTTCATGCTTTTCTTCATTTAATAAAGTTTACACCTTTATTAATACGCTGTTCACGACCTTTCCATCCATAAGTAACTTGTTTTTAGCTCTTTACTATAATCTCTATGTATGATAAGAGAAAAGAGTGAGAGCAGGAGGTGCTTAGACAGACATAAGTGAGTTGAGGCTTGGAGAGAGAGACCATTTTGATAAATCTTCTTCCAGGTTGTCTCAAGTCCATCTCCTATTTACACCTTTCTGTGTGTGTAATCTATAACTCTGTCAGTCCACTATCCCTTGTCGATTTCACTACTGTTGTCCAACTCGACAAATACTCTACACTCAAACTCAACCACGACACTGACTACACAGCCGTGGTAGGTACATTTGTCTAAAACATTTTGTGTGTGTCTAAAACACGTTTGTCTTAATCATTTTAGTGTAAAAATCGCTTTGGTCTAAAATAAATTTTACTTCATGACACTTTTGTCCAAAACGCATCTGTCTAAAGCAGGGTATCTTAACCTGTGGTACACGGACCCCATGGGGGGAAGGGGTCAATGAAAGTATTATAGGGGTCCGTGTACATAACCCAAAATTTAAAACGTAAAATTTTAAATTATTACATAGTCTTGATGAGACAATCAAAAGGATCCACAGTCTTCATCGGACAATGAAAGTGGTCCATAGTCTTCATCGACAATCAAATTGGTCCATAGTTTTCATCGGACCATCAAAGTGGTCCATAGTCTTCATCAGACAATCAAAGTGGTCCATAGTCTTCATCGGACAATCAAAGTGGTCCATAGTCTTCATCGGACCATCAAAGTGGTCCATAGTCTTCATCGGACCATCAAAGTGGTCCATAGTCACCATCAGACAATCAAAGTGGTCCATAGCCTTCATCAGACCATCAACGTGGTCTATAGTCTTCATCGGACCATCAACGTGGTCCATAGTCTTCATCGGACCATCAAAGTGGTCCATAATCTTCATCGGACCATCAACGTGGTCCATTGTCTTCATCGGATTATCAACGTGGTCCATAGTCTTCATCGGACCATCAAAGTGGTCCATAGTCTTCATCGGACCATCAAAGAGGTCCATAGTCTTCATCGGACCATCAACGTGGTCCATAGTCTTCATCGGACCATCAAAGTGGTCCATAGTCTTCATCGGACCATCAAAGTGGTCCATAGTCTTCATCGGACCATCAACGTGGTCCATAGTCTTCATCGGACCATCAAAGTGGTCCATAGTCTTCATCGGACCATCAATGTGGTCCATAGTCTTCATCGGACCATCAGCGTGGTCCATAGTCTTCATCGGACCATCAAAGTGGTCCATAGTCTTCATCGGACCCAAAGTGGTCCATAGTCTTCATCGAACCATCAAAGTGGTCCATAGTCTTCATCGGACGATCAAAGTTGTCCATAGTCTTCATCGGATCATCAAAGTGGTCCATAGTCTTCATCGGACCATCAAAATGGTCCATAGTCTTCATCGGACCATCAACGTGGTCCATAGTCTTCACCGGACCATCAAAGTGGTCCATAGTCTTCATCGGACCATCAACGTGGTCCATAGTCTTCATCGGACCATCAAAGTGGTCCATAGTCTTCATCGGACCATCAAAGTGGTCCATAGTCTTCATCGGACCGTCAAAGTGGTCCATAGTCTTCATCAGACCATCAAAGTGGTCCATAGTCTTCATCGGACGTTCAACGTGGTCCATAGTCTTCATCGGACCATCAAAGTGGTCCATAGTTTTCATCGGACCATCAAAGTGGTCCATAGTCTTCATCGGACCATCAAAGTTGTCCATAGTCTTTATCGGACCATCAAAGTGGTCCATAGTCTTCATCGGACCATCAAAGTGGTCCATAGCCTTCATCCGACCATCAAAGTGGTCCATAGTCTTCATCAGACAATCAAAGTGGTCCATCGTCTTCATCGGACCATCAAAGTGGTCCATAGTCTTCATCGGACCATCAAAGTGGTCCATAGTCTTCATCAGACCATCAAAGTGGTCCATAGTCTTCATCGGACCATCAAAGTGGTCCATAGTCTTCATCTGACCATCAAAGTGGTCCATAGTCTTCATCCAACCATCAAAGTGGTCCATAGTCTTCATCAGATAATCAAAGTTGTCCATAGTCTTCATCTGATCATCAAAGTGGTCCATAGTCTTCATCGGACCATCAAAGTGGTCCATAGTCTTCATCGGACCATCAAAGTGGTCCATAGTCTTCATCGGACCATCAAAGTGGTCCATAGTCTTCATCGGACAATCAAAGTGGTCTATACTCTTCATCGGACAATCAAAGAGGTCCATAGTTTTCGTCGGACATTCGCAGTGGTCTATAGTCTTCATTGGACAATCAAAGTTGTCCATAGTCTTCATCGGACAATCAAAGTGGTCCAAAGTTTTCATCGGACAAACACAGTGGTCTACAGTCTTCATCGGACAATTGTCACCGTGGGGTTTGCCCAAGCATTATTCATGCTATAGGCAAGGTTATAGGAACACCTAAAGTATGTCACCGTGGGGTTTGCTCAAGCATTACTTATGCTATTTGTCAAGATTAGATGAACGCTTAAGACAGTTCACGGGGAAGAAAGTTAAGTATGAATAAAATAAGACGAGTGTTCAGTAACTTGGCTCGCGTTAACAAAACATGAGTATTTTTTTTTCCTCGTGAGTTGTAAATTAAAGGCTTAACCAATGAAAGTAGTGAAAAACAAGTGAGGGCGACGAATCAGAAGTAGCGATGGAATCGTACGTGAGAACAATGACCAGAGGTCATTAAGAGGGAGTCCGGTTTCTGAGTTTGAAGAAACAAGAAGTGTTTTTGTTCTGGGCGGTTGCCTGCAGACGAACGGATTCTGTGGTTTGATAGAAGTAGAATAAGTATAGCAAGATATAAGAATAAGTCTAGCAAGATATAGAGGTTATAGGATAAGGAACATAAGTCCAGAAATTGTTCAAAGGATGTGTTAGCGCTAGACAGTAACAGTATAAGATAACGAAGAAGCCTTGTGTAGACTATGAGAGTATTCGCGCTAGACAGTAACTGTATAGAATAATGAAGAAGTCTTGTGTAGACTATGAGAGTAGTGAATGTATTTCAGGAGATATTCAGCGATTTGAATGTAAGTATGATTTTGAACTTAATATGCATACAAGTAAGAAATTTACAGGAAGGGTAACGCAGATGTACCAAGTCGACATGTCAAAGATCTATGTTGAGAACTTTGTGGACTGAGCAACAAAAGAGTAAAGTTAGAGGTGAAGGATAACCACCTTTGTCATGGTGAGTTCACGACAAGTAAACTAATGAGCTGTCTTCAGAGAATAGTTACGACAAGTAAACTAATGAGCTGTCTTCAGAAAATAGTTACGACAAGTAAATGATTTGAAGAGTCGACTTTTGTAAGAACTGTTCACGCGCCGTCGCACGTAGGTATATGCTTAGATGACATGGTACTTGTATATAGTTTAAGCTAATCTTTCAGCGATAGTAACAGAGCCCTACAGAGGTTAGAAAGAAATAAAGGCAGGAATATAATGAGATGGGAGTAAGGAGATGTAGTATAGAGGTATTTAAGTGAGCAGGAGTAAAGTTGATTGAACTAAGCAAGATACAGGAGGACGATGCATATACATGAGATATAGAGCTTTTATATATGAAGCCAACATGAGATAAACGTATGCAAGCTCTGGGATGAATTATTTGTCTTGCTGATAAAGATATATATATATATATATATATATATATATATATATATATATATATATATATATATATATATATATATATATATATATATATATATATATATATATATATATATATATATATTCATTCATTCATTCATAACCCTCCACTCCCAAAGGAGCATAGGCCTTCAACAAACACATGCCAAGTCCTCCTGTCCCGTGCCATCATCTCAAGTTCTTTCCATGTTCTCCTCATCATTTTCACCTCTGTTTCCAACTCTCTTCTCCATGTACTTCTTGGTCTTCCTCTGCCTCTCTTGCCCTGGGGGTTCCAGAACAAGGACTGCCTTGTAATGCTATCAACAGGTTTCCTCAGTGTGTGTCCTATCCATCGCCATCGTCTTCTTCTCATCTCTTGTTCCACTGGCACTTGTCTAGTTCTTGTCATCAGTTCCACGTTGGTAACCTTGTCATACCATTTTAATCCCTCTATTCTACGCAAGCACCCATTTATGAAAGTCTGTAGCTTTTTGGTTGTTGTCTTTGTTGTTCTCCATGTCTCCGAGCCATACAATAGGACTGACTTCACATTTGAATTGAAGATTCTTATTTTCGTGTTGGATCCGATTTCTCTTGATCTCCATATATTTCCCAATGCAATGAAAGCTCCTCTAGCCTTTTGTATTCTTATTTTGATATCGCTGTCTGTCCCTCCAACTTTGTCTATATTACTGCCAAGATATGTGTATGATTCTACATCTTGAATTGGTGTTTCTTCAAGTTCAACCCTGTTATCATTACCTGCATTTATTCTCATTATTTATATATATATATATATATATATATATATATATATATATATATATATATATATATATATATATATATATATATATATATATATATATATATATATATATATATATATATATATATATATATATATATACATATTTATGTAAATAAATGTTTTGATGGATACAGCAGATGTTTGAGTCCGTCTGTGAGCGTTGATGTATGTGGCCAGCAAATAAGAATAATAAAAACAAACTACCACTATACGAATGTCAGTAGAAACAGCAAAGAAGGAACTGAACGAGCCGTGGGTTAAAGAAAAGAGGGAAAATATGTTCATCCAGGAATCTACACCTCTGGCGGAGATGGTCAGTACACAAGTACACTGTTAACCCACTTGGAAGATAAACAAAAAGAGATTTTGTGACTAGAGTAATAATTAGAACAGACCACCCCTGTCACATGCTACTAATTGGTGCCGTAACAGACTACAACAGACACACGGTTACACAATCAAAGTGGTCTATACTTTTTTTCGGACCATAAAAGTAGTCTATAATTTTCATCGGACTTTCAGAGTGTTCTATAGTCTTCATTGCACAATCAAAGTGGTCCATAGTCTTCATCAGACAATCAAAGTGGCCCATAGTGTTCATCGGATAATCAAAGTAGTCTGTAGTCTTCATCGGATAATCACAGTGGTCTATAGTCTTCAACAGACAGTCAAAGTGGCCTATAGTGTTCATCGGACATTCAAAGGGGTCTATAGTCTTAATCGGACAATCAAAGTGGTCCAAATTTTTCATCGGACAGACAAAGTGATCTCTAGTCTTCATCGGACAATCAACGTGGTCCATAGTCTTCATCGGACCATCAAACGGTTCCATGGTCTTCATCGGAAGAACTGTCACGGGATTGCCTCCCCTTGCTTTGCAGTAGTAGTCCACTAATGGTCACAACGCAAGCATATCTAAAAGTAGGTCGTCCAAGGTATCTATCTGCGCGCAAGATTACTGTTGGCAAAGATGTTTAGTGCAAAATAACATACAACAAATTTAATAGTCAAGTAGTTCAACAAGTTACAATAAGGATTAAATGGGGTGATAGTGATATTAAATTTTTCCTCTTCGAGGTTTTGGTAGGGCGTTGATAAGAATAATGTCCGTATTTTTAGCTGTAGCCTGTTATACACAACTTAGTTCCAGATGAGTTTTGCAGCTGTGGTTTACTACACTTCTGTTTGGTGATGAGTACACTTCTCCACGTAATTCGTCCACTGTAGGCGGTTGGTGGGGATACTCTTCTCTCACACTAGTGGCGTAGAAACTTCAGTACTTAAGTCTGATGTCTTGTAACCCCGAACTGTGACAAATTAGAAAGAAACAAATGCCATCTGAGTACATTTGTTCTCCGCAAACTAACAGGCCCATTTTCATGCTCTCCACCCACGAATGTTAACCTCTCAGGAGAATTAAATTCCCGAGCACACAATATAACTCAGGGAATATGATGAAATTTCACCAATATCCTTCTGGGTATTAACTAGGAAATTGCGTATGGAGTGCATGAATAATGATTTGCCTGAATTATAATTAAAAAGGTATATAAATCTCACAAAATGATTCTATACACTTTAGGCACATGTGATGTAATCATTGCTCATTACCCATCCTTACACCCGTCTGAGTTCTGGGGTCATCTCTGCTGTCGGGTTTCCCGCACGACTAGTCAGAAACAATCACCAGCTCTTGCAATAGTGATTCATGCATATACTATTTTTATATGTTGAGGTTGCCAGCCTCATATATATAACCACTTAGCAAGAAACCTGTAAACTTTACATTAGTAAATAAATAGTTTACACTTACCCCAAAATTTTGGGAAAACACACTTCTCCTGGCGCAGATTAGAATGGACCCACAGCCCTGTATTTAGATGCTGTTCGAATCACTTAAGGTCTGGAAATATGAGTTAATTCCTCTGACGGCTGGTATTGTGCGAATTCCTGGCCTGGGAAAACCGTTTGTATGATTCCTCTTATGGCTTCTTGTGATATAATTTCCAAGTTTCCAGTCTTATATTAAAATGGCGGGTTTACTTGTAAATTCCAAAGTTGCCCAATACTCGATCTGGTACCTATAATTGTGGAATGATATGTCGTATTCTCTTTCCTCTGGCTTATAGGAGGTGTTGTTGACGCTGCGATGCAGTCTGTCTGTTTTGTGTGCTGTGACTCCGAGTTTGTTAGAATATATCTCACAATTCTTAGTTTCTAATCCCAGCTGTGTTTCCGCCGAAAGTTCCAATCAAATCATAGTAGATTCTGGCGAACCAATCAAATCTATCTAGCACTGTTTGGGTGGTGACGTTTATCATTACTCATCCCACGCGTATTTGAAAATATTCAATTTAATATACACGCGTGGCCTCTTACAGCAGTGATGTCAAACCGTTACCTAAGACTTCCGGCGCACCTCTGTTTATCAGAATAATGTGACTCTGTGTTCCTGGTGTAATGTTTTCCGCCCAGTTTTCTATCCAGACAGATTATTTAATTATTCCCCTTTCATCTGCGTGCCTATGCCAGACAGATGCCTGGACAGACCATATTGTCTTCTTTCATCGTATCACCACACCGGCTTGTGTCAACATGATCAACAGCTTTCCAATGGGGTCAAATGTTTGACCGTCCCGTTTCCACTGGCGGTCAGACAGATTAGGAGATAAAATATTATCGCTAGCCGGGTCACCAAACCTGGCGAATCGTAACAACAGTCTGTGAGTGGAGTGTGAAACAATAAGATACGCATTACTCAGTAGCAAATACTGTCATAGGGGATTGGCGTGTTAGAGAATTCACCATTGCTATGTCCAGCATAGAGCAAAATAGTGAAAATAACGAATGAAAAGGCATGATTTATGCCAAATAAAAGCGATGAGTGAGAAAAATGAAGAAAAAGAAAGGATACTACCAGAAGGCTGAAGGTGTGAGAGATCACACAAAAGAGCATGTTTAGACGTTTTGTCACACAAACAAAGTGGTCTATAGTCTTCATAAGACATTCAAAGTGGTCCATAGTTTTCATCGGACATTCACAAGGTTCCGTAGTCTTCATCGGATAATCAAAGCGTTCCATAGTCTTCATCGGACAATCAAAGTGGTCTATAGTCTTCATCAGACAAAGTGGTCTATAGTCTTCATCAGACAAAGTGGTCTATAGTCTTCTTGGACAATCAAAGTGGTCCATAGTCTTCTTTGGACAATCAAATTTGTCCATAGTCTTCATCTGACAAACAAAGTGGTCTATAGTCTTCATCGGACAATCAAAGTATTCTATAGTCTTCTTCGGACAATCAAAGTGGTCTATAGTCTTCCACTTTTAAAAGTACTCTGTCGTAAATGATGTGTGCTAATGGTGATTACAAAAAGAAGTAAGTAACCGTCAAGCCTTGCATTTATTTCATAAATTCTATGATTGCATATATTTTCATAGAATAAAATTAGTTAAAACTGGAAACAAATAAACAAAAATAGAATTCAATATTCAGATCAGACGCTATTCCACGAAGATAGGCTTTAATGTCCATGGTTTGACAAACGGCAACATCCGTACTGTCTCTGTGATACATTGATAGCTTTCGTATTTATCTAAATAAAGGTAGCTCGACTGGGTAGTTGTGAAACTCTATTTTTTAAAACCGCCCTCGCCTCTCCCCGCAAACTGGAGTGGCTTCAAACTAGTACACTATTTTGTGTTACTTAAATGTGTACTTAAATCAGTTCACTAGCACAATCAATAGTATTGAAGTCTTTTACTCCTGTTTGTTTTGGTTTTTAAAGACTATCATCATTGCACACGGACATCTTCCATCAGTGCTCCGATCTCCTCCCTTAGAATACACAAGGAGGATCTCATCACAGTGCACGAATCCCAATGTGTTTATGTAGGTATCACACATTCTATAAACATTTTTGTGGTGGGTAGGTTTCTAATTTATGCCAGTGCCGCGGCCGTATGGCCTACTCTTTACGATTTCCAATTGCCGTGGGATTTTCAACGTGCGCTACTTGCACACTGGACCACCTATTTTTCGCCTTTTTCCGAGAAGGCTAGGCGTACGATCTCACTACCCAGGAGACCAGGGGGGAGTATGACATCGTTAGAACCACTGGTTCTGAAAAATATTTCCATAAGTTATATTATCTCTACTGGGAATCGATCCCGATACCTTTAGAATTCGAGGCGGACGCCATACCTCTTAGCCACTCCGACCCCTTTACTCCTGTTGAAACTTTGCCAATGGGTTATTAAAAAGTCACTCCGTATTTTTACAATTTTATATTCTCACTTGTCTCTACTGAAGATGCACGAGCGAGCCATAGATGCCATTGTATTTATAATTCTAATGTTTAATTATTTTTCTGAGAACAATATAGAACTAAAACAAAATCTAAAATGATCAATAAACAAAAGTTAGAAGAAGTGGGAAAAACTGTTACCTGCTATTGAGGTCATATTTGAACAACTCATACCTCTCGTTGAGCTTCAAAATTAATGGAAATAACATTTAATGTAATAACACGACATTCAGTTCTCTTTGTTTTGATATTTGTTTCATATACATTAGTTGTGAAGAAGTGAAGACATAGCAAGTTAAAAATAGGAAACGACTTTTTGTCAATGACTATGTAGGAAATATTTATAACACAGGAACAAAAGAAGCGTTTTACGATACACTCATGTACTATTTTTGGTGGCTTAATTGTGTATTTAAGTGTGTTAACAAACATACTGAATAAGTGTTCAAGTCATGTAAAGTTGCTGGTATACAAAATCGCCATTGCATTTACCTTTACACTCTGACTACGGTTGAATCATGTTCACTAATTGTTAAAACATTGTTTTAACTTTGGCCAAAATAGACACAAACCCAGTTTTAACACTTTCACCCCTGCACTGTGATTAAACTCCATTCAGTCATTGTTATTAATAATAATTTCAAATTAGACCAAAATGCTTGTATTATGCCTGTATCCCGTCAGTGCTTTTAGACTAAAGTGTGTGTAGACCAAAATTAATTAGACTAAAGTTAATTGGTCTAAAGTGATTTCGACCGAAGAGTTGTATCCCGTCTGTCTATTGGCTGTTTGTTTTCATGTGACCGGTGTACGAGAGTGTCATTCATTCATTATATCATTCATTCATTCATTACTTCATCACCTTTCAACTCCCACAGAAGCATAGGACGTCAACAAACTTATGCTAAGTCTTCCTGTCTTATGCCGTCAGCACATACTCTTCCCATCTCTTCTTTATCCCCTTTATGTCTGCCTCCAGTTGTCTTCTCTATGTGTTCTTTGCTCTCCCTCTAATTTTCTTACCCCGGGGGTTCCAGAATAAAGTGATGCCAGCAACATGTTTCCTCATTGTGTGTCCTATCCTTCTCCATCGTCTTATTTTCATCTCTTGTTCCACTGGCGCTTGTCTCGTTCTTGTCATCAGTTCCACATTAGTGATCTTACTATACCAGCAGAATCTTTCAACGCAAGCATCCATTTTTGAAAGTTTGTAGCTTTTTTGGTTGCTGTTTTGGTTGTTCTCCGTGTTTCAGAGCCATACAAAAGGACTGACTTGACATTTGAATGTACGAGAATGTACTTGCACTGTATTGGTATATATGTCTTTATTCTGGTATGACCATCTGTATGTTCGTGTGTTGGTATGAACAAGTGGATGCTTCAATGCTTGACAGTGTACAATTACATCATAAGACTGTGCATTGCAATACTGGTTTGTCCAAGTGTTTTTGAACTGGCACTTTGATTTGTCAGTACTGTGTCTTGGTATGTCCAATAATAATAGCCCCTTCAGTCATAACTGACTATGGAAAAGCGCTCCTGAGGTGACAACCCTCAACTACGTGTTTCTTTCGACGTTTTCTTCTCTCTTCTGCTTGACGTGAGAGCTTCTTGTTGCCCCATCTGAGATGATGCCGTAGAGAGCATCGCCGCATGGTGCGATCGGCAGCATCATCCTCTCAGGTTGCTGGATTTATGTCCGGTGCCCTCATATCTCTCTTGTACACATCTTTGAATCTCAGCAGCGGTCGCCCAACTGGTTCTTTTGCCATCTGCCAATTGTCTGTAGAAGATATCTTTCGGGATGCATATGTTTCTATCTATGGGATACGAGATCACCGCCCGACTTTTAGAGTCAGCCGTATTTTAATTTCATCCAATGCCATGCGGTCATTTTTAACAAGTTATCTCTCTCTCACTTTCTCTCTCTGTCTCTCTTTCTCTCTCTCAAATGAATTTAGTATGAAAGCTAAGGGAAAGGAAGGGCAGAATGTTAGACGGGCCTGCGTGCCCAATTCTTCACCCGTTTAAAATAAAGTTCGTACGTTCGTTTTCTCTCTTTAAGCATGTGTTTGTATCTTCCTCTTTTTCTTCCTCAGCTAAAATTGCCAGTTGTTACAAATTTCTGTAATTTCTCTGTTCTCCTGTTATAGCTAAAGGTCTCTGCTCATCATTTGAACGAAAATAAAAAAGGAATACAACTCTCAGAAAACCTTGCATGTTATAAATCAAATAAAGCTAAATACATGACTGAAGAAACTCTGAATAATCTGGCTATAAGTGCGATTAAAAAAAAAAAGAGAGACTTTTCCAGGAAATCCCCTGCAATAAATAAGTGAAAAATAATTAAGCTGAAGGCTAGGAAATGTAAACAGAGACGTCACTTTTTGATTACGTCAAAAAGTGAAACAGCAACGTCATCTTTTTGTTTTTTGGTGTTGTGTGAGAGCCTTTGTTTTTTGGTGTTGTGTGAGAGCCTTTGTTTTATTATTCAAAACATTTTAGCATGTAGAAATTGTTGAAGATTGTTTTTCTGTAGTATTTAGATATTTCATTCTGTTAAGATTAGTGCATTTCAATACGGTTACACCTTTTTTTCCCCCACATTGGCACATACAGGTTAAGAAAACGGAAAAACATGTTAAAATATAAAATATTATATCGTTATTTATTGTTTAATAGAATTGCTCACAACAAAATTATTTCACATAAGGTTATATAATTTTCAATTTTTTGCATAGAAGTAATTGTCTTTAACAACAAAATACATTTGGGCTGTAATCCATTATACTTGTTCTCTTCTTGCAACAGTTGCATGATTGTGTCTAACAGCCAGGTATTGCCGCATGGGAGTGAAGTGTTATAGATTTCACTGTACTAAGTCCAGCTTTATGAGGTGGGGTAAACAGTTCCCTTCTTCTCTGCCTTTGCCTTTGCTAACTCAAGAACAGAGTCAGGTATCCACTTACAGCTGGGTAGAGCTGGGGCGTGACCCTACCAGGTTTCTATTTCGGAATTCGGTAACGTTTGCCGCGAGAGGGAAACGCTCTAAACATACAAGACATTTGAGATGTTTGTAAAAAAAAAAATTATAATAGTTCAGAGAGTTAGCATTAACATTTTATATGTAGTTTTGAGAAATACAGAGAAAATGACATTAAATGCAGCAGTTACTTAAAAACAGAACAGCTTAACACTTATAAACACGTCATTGATGCAAGACGAGTAGATACAGGGAGATAATAAGATTACAGTTATGCACTATAGACTTACGGTTGTTTATATTTGTCGAGTCTTGTCTCCCTTGATCTTTTGGAGTGGTCTACGAATAGTCGAGTAAAATGAGGAGATTTTCAAAAGTAGCAACCTTCGCTCAAGATAACTCTTGGCAATGATAAAAATAGGTAAATGATGCTCCCATTTCAGGGAGTAGCACAAAGATTTCAAGGATGGCAAGTGCAACCAATGTATGTACTACGTTTGCTGCAAACTTTGTATCACCCGCGCACTTCTGTGAGAGGAAAATGTGTGTCACGATGTAACACTTGACTAGTATTTAATGAGCCTCCAGCTGAAGATAATTTAGAAAAGTATTAATTGTATTATTAGCTATATATATATATATATATATATATATATATATATATATATATATATATATATATATATATATATATATATATATATATATATATATATATATATATATATATATATGTATATATATATATATATATATATATATATATATATATATATATATATATATATATATATATATATATATATATATATATGAGTTAGATGAAAGCGTGCCAGGAGACCGGAGGAAGACAAATTTATCATTGTTATATATAGAGCTAGCAAATCTGTAATAAAAAGTCCTCTTGTCCCGTGCCATCCGCGCAAGCTCTTTCCATGTTTACCTCATCATTTTCACCTCTGTTTCCAGTTCTCTTCTCCGTGTGTTTTTTGGGCTACCTCTGCCTCTCTTTTCCTGTAAATTCCAGAACAAGGACTGCCTTGTGATGCTATCAACAGGTTTCCTCAATGTGTGTCCTATCCATCGCCAGCGTCTTCTTCTCAACTCTTGTTCCACCGGCACTTGTCTGGTTCTTGTCATCAGTTCCACATTTGTGATTTTGTCATACCATGTCAGTCCTTCTATTCTACGCAAGCACCTGTTTATAAAAGTCTGTAGCTTGTTGGTTGTTGTTTTTGTTGCTCTCCATTTCTCATAGCCATACAGTAGGACTGACTTGACATTTAAGTTGAAGCTTCCTATTTTCAAGTTGGACTGCTTTCTCTTGTTCTCCATAAGTTCCCCAATGTAATGATAACTGCTCTTGCTTTTTGTATTCTTATTTTGATGTCATTGTCTGTCCCTCCGACTTTGTCTATATTACTGCCAAGATATGTGTACGATTCTAAATCTATTAGTGGTGTTTCTTCACGTTCAACCTTGTTATCATTTCTTGCATTTATTCTCATTATCTTTGTCTTTTCCCTGTGTATTTTCAGGCCCACTTGTTGTGACCTCTCATCGAGAAGTTTAATTTGTCTTACATCTAATTATGGTTATCGGACAGAAGAGCCAAGAAGTCATCAGCAAAATCCAGATCATCAAGCTGTTTAGTCAGATTTCACTGGATTCCATTTGTGTAATGTCGAATTTTTCAAATCCCAATCTATTGCTAGTAAGAAAAGAAATGGAGACAGGAAGCATCCCTGTCTCACTCCCGTTCTAATCCTAAACGGTTCTGTAAGTTGTCCTTCATGAAGAACTCTGCATGTCATGTCTTCATAGGTCTTCCTTATTAAGTTAATGATCTTCATGGGAACTCCATAATGCCTCATCAGTTTCCAAAGTGATTCTCTGTCTACACTGTCAAATGCCTTTTCATAGTCCACGAATCCGATGTAAAGAGGTGAATTCCATTCCTGACTTTGTTCAACTATTATTCTCAATGTGGCTATCTGGTCTGTACAAGATCTGTTTTGTCGAAAACATGCTTGTTCATCTCTCAGTTGCCTGTCTATGGACTCTTTTAATCTCTCAAGGATGATTCTATTTATACTTTTTCTGGCACTGATAGTAACATTATTCCTCTATAATTTGTGCACTCTTGTAAATTTCCCTTCTTAAGCAACTTGATCAGATAACCTTCCTTCCATTCTGCTGGTATGTCCTCTCTCTCCCAGACTTTGCCAATTAGTTTGTATAATATCTCTGTAGAGTTATCAATATCTGTTTAGATGGCCTCTGCTGGAATGCCATCTGAACCAGCTGCTTTTCCATCTTTTAGAAGCTTTATGGCTTTCTTTATTTCTTCTCTATTTGGTCCTTCACAGCTGATTTGTAGTTCCTCTTCTGCTGGCTGGATGTCTGGGGGATTAGTTGGACCTGGTCTATTGAGAAGTTCCTCAAAATGTGCTGTCCATCTCTTTGTTTGTTCTTGTATATTACTAAGCAATTTTCCATTCTTATCTTTTATGAGGCCCTTTGCTTGCTTATATTTCCTTGTTAGCTTCTTTGTGTTGTTGTACAGGTCCCCTCATATTACCTTTGGCTGCAACTTCCTCTGCTTCACTTGCCAACTCTTCAGTATACTACCTCCTATCTCTTTTCATGTTTCTTCTTACTTCTTTGTTCGCTTCTTTGTACACTTCATGAGCCTTGGTGTTGGAGATTCTGGTTTAGCTACTGTTTAAATGTGCTTTCTTGTTTGTCCTGTCTTCTATTTTGCTAATGGTTTCTGTTGTTATCCATGCTTTGTACTGATGTTCTCTTTTTCTCAGTACTTCTTCACACGTCTCGTTCCATATATCTTTTACTTGTTGCCAGTGGTCTTCTGTATCTGCTTCATCTTCCAGCTTTTGGAGTACTTGGTATGTGTTGGATACTGTGACTGAAAATTTTTCTCTTATTTCCTGATTTCTTAGATATCCCGCATTATACTGTTGTCTATAGCTATATACTGTTGTAAATTTATTGAGTTTTAATTTTGTTTTAGCCAACAGAAGATGGTGGTTTGATACCACATCTGCTCCACTACATACGTTTACATGATGTAATGATGACCTAAACTTCTTCCTTATGCATATGTGATCAATCTGATTCTTAGTTCAAATATTATATATAAACCAAGATGTCAATGGTCATCTTCTTTCTGCTCCCTATGGAGCTGGAGCAATGGAACTACTTCTGCTATTGGTTTCCTGTAAGGAAACCTGTACGAACCAGTCACCAGATCTTGCACTGAGGGTTCTTGTTGCAATTTATTTTAAATGATGAATCTGCCAGCGTCATACACAATTTTATAGAAATAAGCATTTCATTCAGATAAAATGTACACATAAAAAAAGAAAGGTACATATTACAACTTACCCCTTCAAAATGAATGGGTGTTATCCAGACTGTTGCACAGATTGATCGATAGTGGTTTCTGCAGCTGTTAAAATGCAGTCTTTCCCCAGACAGCTTAGGTTACTTGTTAATTTACACTCCTAACTTTTAACACTTGAGGAAGATTTACTCTTACTGTGATTCTGTTGAGTTTATGATTTCCATTGATTGAGTTTTTTTCATTGTCAAGTTCACAAGTTACTACTTTAATATTTTTCACGTACTATAAAGAAAACCTTATTACTAACTCCTATCCTAGCATCTGATGAGAATGGAATCTGAGTGAGAAATCAGAACCCGCTAAGGTCTTATACTGTAATATTCCGCCCACCCTAAATTTAATTTCATCAGTTTATTTTAGGGGGAACCCAATTACAATTCAGGCTAGTTTATATTTCAGTATAAAGCCAAACACAAGGTAAGATGTCTTATTTTCGTACATTTTTCACCTACCCATCATCATAATTAATGCAATCGCCATATATGACAGTGTAACTAATATTATTATATGACATCGCCGGAAATCTGTATATCATAGGTCTGGTCTTAATTCTACAATCTTGTCTCTTTTAAATAGGGCACGAGACATCGTGGAAAAAGTTGTCTCATATGTCCAAGTGTCAGACATTACGAAGGGCGATTTGTGCAAATCATACCTGGACAATTAGCAAGACGTAATACAAAATAAACATTCCTTACTAATGCGACACATTTTGACGGAAGCAATCGACTCGCTTATCTATCAATTGCCGGCGAAACATGTGGCTGGCGAACAAAAAGATGTCAATGTGGTTTAATCTTTACTATCTCACGCCTTCGCTAAGCGGTGACTTTATTATTTACGCCTGGCTAAATATGGATGGATTAGGGGAGTGGAAGATCTACGAAAAATATTATCTGCAATTACTGACATAGAGAAGTGTGTAGCGATTGGTTTTTATGAGTATAGTTGTCAGTAAAAGTTACTGAGAGAACAGAAAATAATTCTGTTTGAAAAGAATATAGTCCCAGTGTCAGAGAAGAGCACTTGGTTCACAGGATAGTCAAGGCTGCGAAGGTCTCTACTTCTGATAGTAATCAGATAAACGTTAGAGCCTAAGATGCCACTTTGCTAGTAACTAACTATGATAATCAACAATTCTGTAAAACTCAAAATGCAACAATATAAAATTGATATGTCATAGGATTACAATTACTGAATCATGTATTATATACATCTATCTTTTGTTTAATTCTTGTGCAATTTATGAAGGATGAAAAATGATGAAATTGGATGAATAAAAGATTAATTACACAATTATTCAATAGTTGATTTGAAATTATTAATTTACAAAAATTCCTTGCTGGAATCTTCAAAATTAAACTGAATGTTCTTTCAAATTTCCTTTAAACTAAAATGTCACTTGTCTTGCCTATTTTGTAGAACTGTTTCATCATAACGCAAATAATTATTCTCTGTTGACTCTCACAATGGCTGTTTGAATTGTCACACTGATTACTTAACATAAAGATTTGTGAATGTCCTGTGGTTATACTTCACTGCAATATCAGTTGTAGGTCTTGTACCCGGCCACCAAGCACTGATGAGGTAGGTTACACGAATAAAGATGGCAACATATGGTGCTCCTGTGTTGGTCCAGGAAGGCACTATTGATCTCTAATTCTAGATCTCTGCTGGAGTATGACACGAATGAACCTGGAGACAATATATGACAAGTGGCTAGCCTTTGGTCATAGGTTCCCCAAGCCTACATGTCCATGAATGTTTGCATAAATATGAATGATACATGGATCAGTTCTGACCAGAATAGCGAGACAAGATATGTGTCTATCTTCATAAACATTCTAAAACAATACAAGAATAAAATATAATATTTTAAACATAATTATGGTGCTACCTTCGCCTTTCACATTCTGGAGTGCCAAGTCCATTATGCCAGTATAATAACATTCAACTGACCACTCCAAATGTCAATCCTTATAATCGTTTATATGCACCGAATTCCTTTACACATCCAAAACTAATTTTCAGTTCAGTCATCTGGCCTGATCCTGATACAATTCTATTAAAATAAGCTGCAATAAAACAATTAGTTTTTCAAAAATTTACATACCCTCTTAGGGTAGATGCAAAGTACAGAGCAGACTCAGTTTGGTGAAAAAGAGCTGTACGGCAACACAGATGGTAAAGGTGATAGCCTTGGCACGCTACTGCTTCCTTCAGTCTATCTGTCTTCTGCTGTGTATGTGTAAAGTTTGAATATTTTTTTTTCGGTTTTTGCCTTCTTCTGGCGAAGCGCGTTCATTTCAACCTATTTGGTTATATCAGAGCGCATTTACCACCCAAAAAAAAAGTCAACTCTGTTGACTGCTAACCCGATCAGCGTTGATAGATACTAAATCCTGGAAAGGACTAACATTATCTATCTGCTAGCATAAAGCACTAAATAGAACTCGCCAGCTACCCCAACGCCTGAGCTGTTATCTTGTTTTCAATAGTCCGCTGCTGGCCTTTATATAGTGAGAGAGTGGGCGTATCGGGGAGAAATACGGAGTCACAGTTTTTCAGACTGTGTATTTTAGTGTTGTGCGTGCAGTCTCAAGCAAGTTGTGTTTGTTTGGTCCAGACATCTTCTTCATGCTTCTCAACCCTGTTATCCATAACTTTTTATCTATATCTCCTTTTACTTTGCATAACTTCTGCTTTCCTTCTATATGAAGTTTTCTATATTTGGTTCCGATTTCGATTTATACCAAATTTTGAAAGACGATCGACACAGCCATTTTCATCATGCTTGCGCCTTTACCTTCAATTTTCTCCAAAAGTAATGCACGCAGCATCTATTCCTTTGGAATGAATATAGCTGGTCTTATACCGTAAATTACGAAATCACTGTCATTACTTTCTGCTGCTCCATTCACTTGTACGACACATGAACCATTGCATACTAGCACAATTTCCCATCCTCTGCAGATCGTCATTGTTAAAAACCAGTTCGTCAACATGCAAGCTTAGCGGCGTCTGATTGGTTGCCAATTTTTCCCTTCTTTCAATTATAACAAGGCATTTGATTTACACCACGCTATAAAGTGTAGCATAAGGATAGACAGAAAAAAATAGATGCATGAATAAGGTATTCTGCGATAATATTAGAAAGCAAAGCTCTAATAAAACCGACAGATCTTGTATATAGGTTGAGCTGTGCATGCCTTGCATAACAAAGTAACACTAGCATAAAGAAAAACACACATTTACGTTTACTTTCACTTTGACAGTCGTGTAGCAACACCAGAAACAAATCTATTTACATCAAACTGTTTATGTTATACTACTTTATTCCTTTGGTATCTCCGTTTTTGTAGATCTCTTTCTTGGTTTGTTTTTTTTTTTTTTTTTTGCTGTTTCGTGATGACGCCTGTACCGAACTGTTATATCTATGTACTTATATTTTTTTTTGCTTTTGACCGCATTATTTCATGTAATAAGAAAATGAACAGGATTGCACTTAGACGCGGTGAAGGATGGATTTATACAAAAAATAATGAACAAAAATACTAAAAGAATATTGAAAAAGGTAATGTGTTTTACTAAGACAAAAGACAATGAACACTCACGGCTGTTTGTGCCCTATACCAGAGCGCTCTTTTAGTTTCGGTGACCGGAATTCTGATACCGGGTATAAAATTTTGTGTGCACCGTAAAAGACTATTTAAGTTTTTGGCGGGGAAAATCAGCTGATGTGTGAGTAAAATCAGTAAAATATAAATCATTACACACTCGTTCTGGATAAACACAGCGCTAAAATTCGTTTGTGTACTATAACTTTGTTCTGTGTTCTATTTTTGATTGCATTTTTATTTCTTTGAAATTAGTTTTGACGGAGTTACAGACTTTTGAAAACAGCGTCATCATTTAAGGAAATTCATAAAATAAGTAATCTTTTTATTAATTTAATATCTAAAAATCGGCCCATTCGTTTGAGTTTATAATTATAAAGACTTCTCGAAGGGAAGCTAAAGATTATTTCCACATACTTTTTTTTTTTGGTTTCATATCTTGAGAATGTGTGGTAGTCAGTTTTGTGAGTGTGGCATTACAAGAACAAGCATATTGTCACCAGATTTTATAGCATTTAAATCCCTGTAAACGCATTCCTGATACTCACAAATCTTAAATAAGGTAGTAAAAAAATAACTTTTTGTAAACACCATCTGTTTTTGCATTTTCATTCATTTATAATGATATTTAGCTACGTATATAAGCGTCAGAAAACATGTAAAGCTATAGATAGATTACTTCCACATAATTTGATCTATATTTCAAGTCTTGTTAATCTTCTATTTATAATATGAATTTTTTTTTTAATTGTGTGTGAGATAAGGACTGTTCCATTGGTGTTCTTTGGTAGACAATCCTGTGCACACGACGGCTGCCAAAGAATTCTAAGTAACTGTTTGTATATCTTCTTTCATTCAAAGTTACAATGCAGGTAGTAAATTTAGAGAAACCAAATTCTAAATCTAATACCATCCTTTTATCAATGGCTAGAGTCAGAGATACATATGATAATTTAGAAATATTTATGAATGGCATGAAAGCTCAGATAGAGTCACTAAAATATTTAGAGTGGGATGGTAAACAAGTTGTTGTTTTCTTATTCGGGGATTATTTCCTTGTTTTGCTGGAGACACCACAGACATGGGTATATTCCTTGAGCTCCAGACAAACCAAACATTTTCATCAAAGACATCCAGATTGCATACAACTTGCAAACCAAGAAGTTTGGCCATGTTGATAAGAGATTACAATAGATATATGAAATATGGGAAAGGGAATAAAAGGCAAGTGGCACATTATCATAATTGTTTACACAAACCAATGTTAGAGATTGAAATTGAAAATGTAGCTCCTCCTTACCTTCATATTTTATTAGGCATTGTTTTGAAACACCACAGACTTCTAGAACAGGTAGCTGATACAATAGACGCAAAGATATTTGAGAATTCGCAAGAGATACATGCAAACATTAGTACTTTTAAGAACTTGAAGAGATTTAGTAGGAACTGGAAATAGGCAGAAGAATTAGGAGCTGAAATTGAATTTTTCAGGTAGATATTGAACTTTGTGAGGATAAGGAGGAGACAGATAATTTTAAAGTTAGACTTGAAAATGCACAAGATGCGCTGGCCAAACTTCAGTTTCAAGATCTATGTACTAGGTCTGGTCCAGTTTGCTCACACTTGGACAAGGTACTAGCCAAACACAAAATCATACAACAGGCTTATAATAGCAGAGCATTTATAGGGAATCACTGCCACAGATATCTCACAAAAAAAGTTTATAAAGATCTTACAAGAGCAATCATTACACAAACACTGAAAATTACAGACAAACAAGATATAACTAACATAGCTTTTATTGCCCAAGAACAATTCAACTCACTGAAAGAAGCATTTGAGAAAGTACACAACAAAATATCACACAGTAAACCAATTAGTAAAGAATCAATAACAGCATCGATAGAGACTTATATGTCTTTGTTCAGATAGCTATTCCCCAGTAAGACAATTCATAAACAGCACATATTAGAAAAACATTGCGCAGACTGGATCAGAACTCATGATGTATGATTGAGATAATTGTTAGCTCTCATGTTTTGGGGACAATTGGGTGTGTTATTTTAAGGTTATAAATGTGGACATGCAATTTAAACTTTCAATAATTAATGTTTGACGCATGAAACCAACACAAAACTTTGATATCCATTTTCTGCAGGTTTTCTACTTTTGATTTCTGTAATTTGTTATGCATGTTGATTGTGACCGTTTTAGTGTAAATTGAATTAGAAACAAACCATAACAAAATGTAAAAAAAAAAAAAAACGTAAATTTTACACTATTTCAGACTATTATATCTTCTGTTCTAATTGTGATAAAGTGTTTGTTCTTGTTCTAAAATTTACTCTAACATTTCTAGTCTAGCTTTACGCAAAATTAAAGCCGGTATTTATAATAATAAAGTAGCATAAAAGCAATTCAAACATGTTTTGGGGACAATTGGGTGTGTTATTTTAAGGTAATAAATGTGGACTTGCAATTTAAACTTTCAATAATTAATGTTTGACGCATGAAACCAAAACAAAACTTTGATATCCATTTTCTGCAGGTTTTCTACTTTTGATTTCTGTAATTTGTTATGCATGTTGATTGTGACCGTTTTAGTGTAAATTGAATTAGAAACAAACCATAACAAAATGTAAAAAAAAACCTAAATTTTACACTAATTCAGACTATTATATCTTCTGTTCTAATTGTGATAAAATGTTTGTTCTTGTTCTAAAATTTACTCTAACATTTCTAGTCTAGCTTTACGCAAAATTAAAGCCGGTATTTATAATAATAAAGTAGCATAAAAGCAATTCAAACATGTTTTGGGGACCATTGGGTGTGTTATTTTAAGGTAATAAATGTGGACTTGCAATTTAAACTTTCAATAATTAATGTTTGACGCATGAAACCAAAACAAATCTTTGATATCCATTTTCTGCAGGTTTTCTACTTTTGATTTCCGTAATTTGTTATGCATGTTGATTGTGACCGATTTAGTGAAAATTGTATATAAACAAACCATAACAAAATATAAAAAAAACGTAAATTTTACACTATTTCAGACTATTATATCTTCTGTTCTAATTGTGATAAAATGTTTGTTCTTGTTCTAAAATTTACTCTAACATTTCTAGTCTAGCTTTACGCAAAATTAAAGCCGGTATTTATAATAATAAAGTAGCCTAAAAGCATTAATTAAGCCCTATCAAAAGTAAACATCGCCACATGTTTTTCCCATTAGGAAGCTGACCACGTGACCTCTGTCAAGTGGGCTATAAATAGCGCGGTCGGGGAAAAAGGGGAAATAACTAAAAGATCGCTCGCAAACAGCCGTGCACTGTCTACGTTTCGGCTACAAGGGCTTCGGCAGAACAAAGAAAGAAAGCATAGAATACAGTGCGATCCGTTTTACACGATATCAATTTACGAGAACTGGAAATAACGCGATCATGGAAAATATACAAAAAACGATCGCTACATCTAGGATTATTCTGCTAAAGAATGCCTTTGTTTTATTAGGTGTACATATTTCCTATGTATTACAATTCTTAATACCATGTTTTTATGTTATGTTCCTTATGCTTTACATTCGTTTTCAATGTGTGTTAAGAAACTGTATTATCATGTTTATCTTAAATCCACATTGCAAAACGTTTCCCTAACTGTATCATATTGAATTTCGATAGAAAGAATGATCCCAATTTATTTGAATCGCCTCTGGAATAAACAATTCGGGTAAACCACAATCGCTCTGTTCGTGCATTCATGAGTCCAGTGTTCAAATATCCTAATTGTCTTAGTGTCCTGTCCCGTAACAAAGCCCAACTAACTTGAAATCTTTTAATGTATTTTTGGAAAACTACGAAAAAGCCGCGCGCAATGTGGCCTGGATGCTTTATTTATATAACGCGCATTTCTCTCAATCTTCTCATGACGGGCGTGTTTGTTATAGAAATATTCATGCCTGTAGACGTGTGTTTTATTTATTTATTTTGTTGGTTTGTTTATTGACGTTTGCTTTTTATGTTTTTTATCGTGATAAAGTTCTGGAATGTTCCTCATGAATATATCAGGCAAGTGTGAATAAGTATCTCCATCTTATGCTTTATACGAGGGGCGTTCAGAAAGTAATGCACAACATCGTTTTTCTCAGGAGCTGTTTATTCAAAAAAGCATGAAATTTATACACAATATACATGGATATGTCATGTAAACATCGGTATTATTCAACATAATCCCCATCAACTTGTACGGCTTTATGCCAGCGCGAAACAAGTGCATGTATTCCTAGCCCGTACCAGATTTTGTCTTGATCATGTAGCCATTTCTTCGCTGCATGAATCACTCTTTCATCATCTTCAAACTTTGTCCCACGGAGTGCATCTTCAAGTGGACCAAATAGATGAAAATCAGAGGGTGCCAAATCGGGACTATAGGGTGGATGGGGTAGTACAGTCCAACCCAATTTGATGATTGCTTCCCGTGTTGCCAGACTTGTGTGAGGTCGCGCATTGTCGTGAAGGAGAAGCAGGTCTGCTGGATTCTTGTGCGGCCGAACTCTGCGAAAACGTTGATTACGTTTTTTCAACGTCTTAATGTAAGCTTGCGAATTGATTGTCTCTCCTCTTGGCATAACGTCCACAAGAATCACACCTTCAATGTCCCAAAAGACAGTGATCATGACCTTTACAGCTGAAGGAATTGTCTTGAATTTCTTTCTTCGTGGTGATTGCGGATGATGCCACTCCATTGACTGTCTTTTTGTCTCAGGTTCAAAATGATGTGCCCAGGTTTCGTCACCTGTAACGATCTTAGCCAAAAAGTTCTCTCCATCAGCATTGAAACGCTCCAACCATTCAGAAGAAATTGCTTCCTTTGCAATCGGTGGTCATTTGTGAGACTTCGAGTAACCCATCTTGCACAAACCTTAGAAAATCCGAGAGTTTTTATAACTGCATTTGCACTACCAATGCTGACTGACAGCTGTAAGGCCAGTTGTTGAGTAGTAATTCGCCTATCAGTAAGAATAATGCCCTAGGCGCATTTCAACATTTCTGCGTTGGTGGCTGTGGCAGGACATCCACAGCGCGGCCGATCAAGCAGCTCCGTATCTCCACTTCCTGATTCTTTGATTCTCTGAACCCAGCGACTGACTGTACTCCTGTCGACTGCAAAACTTACATACACATCACATAGACGCTTGTGAATATTCACAACAGTTTCCTTCTCTGCAACGAGAAATTCTATCACAATTCGCTGCTTATAACGCAAGTTGCTAACACGCTCCATTTCAACGGTTTAGGGCAGCCGTATTATTTGGCCGGTTGCAATGTAATTTGGTGCACACAATTGGCATATGCCATATTTGAAGTGTGCAAAATTTCATGCTTCTATCTTCATTATTAGCAGAGAAAAACGATGTGGTGCATTACTTCTGAACGCCCCTCGTATATTAGTTAACCAGAAATGCATCATTGCACGCCATTGATTAAGCTATGCTTACGTGCCACTTTTTTCGGTGTCATTAGTTTACTTCTGAAAAAAAAATGGAAATAAATGAAATGATCACAGCAGAATTAATGCCGTCGTCAGAACATGTAGCAGAATGAGCACCACATAATTTTTTCCCGCCCTATTTTTGACCAGTTACTCGCTAGTTGACATCTATATGTCTATCATTCACATACTGGTAAATGTAACTAATATGTGATATATTCAGAAGACAAGTATAACGACAAACCTGCAGCTTATCAGTGTTTGCCCATATGAGAAGCTAATAATGTAGTGTAAATAATAAATAAATACAGTAATCAAGAGAATCGAACATAGCAATATCTGATGATAATCTTCACCCTGCCGTAGAAAGGTAGAAACAGGTAAAGATAGTTCTATAGTAGAAAGTGCCGAAGAGGAGTGAAGTGTTAGAGACTTCACTATACTAGGCCCAGCTTTATGAGATGCGGTGATCAGCTCCCTTCCTCGCTGCCTTTGCCTTCCCTAACTCAAGAACAGAGTCAGGTACCCATATACAGCTGGGTAGACTGGAGTTTTATGCTACTAAGTTTCGCACCCCGTAACTTTGCTGCCAGATGCAAGCGCTCTAACCATTCTACTAATTGGATGCCTTTCTAAATTTTGCCAGAGTCTGTTCTTGTCGTCTCTGCTGAAGACTTTCTCCTGATTACAACAATAAAAATAAAAAAAAAAATAGTGTATGATTCAATAGATACATTACTGGCTCTGGACAAAAACGTAGGTTATTGTCACGAGTAGATTATGTCTGAGTTTAGACAGAGTATGTATGAGTTGTGTGAAAATAGATATGGATAGAGTCACTAATGTAAAATAGGGAGTGAGGTATGACTTCTGGAGAGAAGAGAACAAACGAACGAACTTTATTTTCAAAGGGTTGAGAATTGGGCACGCAGGCCCGTCTGGCATTCTACCCTTCCTTTCTCTCACCTTTCATACTGAATTAATTTATTCTCCCATGCATTTTACATATCAATTTCAAGAAATTCGACGTTGTAAAGTACAATAAAATACTCATACTAACATTAACTACTTATAAGCATGACATAAAATATGTTGAAAAGTACAAACATCGTCTTTAGAAACTACAGTTGACATTATAAGAAAAGATAAAACGATTAGGGGGGGCATGTAATCAAAACTCATAAAGTATTCGAAAAGTCTACGATTGTATGAATAGGGACTGAGGTTGTTTCTTAGGTTATGTGGAAGACAATTCCAAAGATGAGCAGCAGAGTATCCTAAGCTTTTCTTGAAAAAGATATGTAATTGGGTATCTAAAGTCTTCCTCCAGCCACACTAGAGACAATGTTTAGAATGTCATGCACCTCATCCGTCCTCTCCGCTAAATACATTACTCTATTACAGTAAGGACAACAATAAGTAATCATCAAGTGACAGGTAGAATTATAAAAGGTGAACTCTGACAGCTTAGAACATATAAATATATTTATTAAATAAATCCACATAAAATAAAATCATAACCTCACAAGCTTTGATGGGCTAGTGATCCCATATCACAACGATACAATAAAGAGCAAAGACGAATCGTATCGATTCCAAACCACCAAGTGCACATACACGTACAAAAGGAAAAAAGCTAACTAACAGGGGCGGCTCCCAGTCCTCTTGTTCGAAGATGGCTTCAACTGTTTGGTTAAATTACTCCAGAAGGATATACCTCCTAGGCTGTAGAAATCACTGACTACCAATACTCAAATATCCCACAGTCCGCCTAAATACTCCACACACTTAAAAATTATATTCCGTCACTCTAGTGAATATCTATAGGCTGTGGAAAGGATAAGCTATCCCAGATGTAGCTAGTGGTAATATTGTACATTAAGGCTCTCAGTGTAGAGAACTCAGCAACCAATCGATGTATATCTAGTGCCATAGGCGTGTGGTTGAAATATCAAGTTAGGGCGTTTAGAGGTTAAGGTCCGACTGAGAGACTCCAGCTGATGGAAATAACTTTGACTTGTGCAAGGAAAACAAATGTCCACAGGTCAAGGACGCACTACCTTGGCAAAGTGGAGTTGTACTGAGACGACTTCGTAGTGGTACAACAGACTAACCACTAATCTCTAACTTTCTGCATTAATGTGTAGGAATATCAATCGGCTATAGTATGAGCTGAAGTAAAGGGATGGCAAAAGAAGCAGACAGTCTGTGCCATGGTACTGTGTGATTCAGGAAGCAGGTACAGAGAATGGTACAAATGCCCCTGTAAACAAACAAGTAATCAATATCCTACTAAAAACACGTATCAGACGTGCTTGTTTATTTCGATCTTGCACATTCAAACCAAAACTAATCCTCACCCTTTCCACGCCATTTTTCTTCTTTATTTGCCCTAAGGCACCAGGCTCACAATTAAAGTCCCACCCTCGTATCGATTAAATGTCTTTCGCCGCGCGCTTGCGTGGCGGTCTTCGCTGACTAAACGTGTCTGCATCTAAGGTCACGGCTTAGAGCCCCATTATTCCACACACACAGTTAGTTGTACAAGATACAAATGTTTGAAACAAATTGAAGGTTATACACCCATACCAAGGTAATTAAGAGTTGTCCAAATGATAATTACCCAATTAGACAATAAAATTGATTAATTACAAAAATAGCCATGCTCTTTCCCTCAGTATTTACAAAATAGCAACACTCTCTAAAGTAATAGCAATACACAGACAGACCAAGTGAACAATAATAGTAATATTTACCGCATTGGTGGCCCTTATAATAATATTTGCCCCTTCAGTCACAACTGACAATGGGAATGCGCCCCTGAAGTGACAGCACTCAGCCGCCGACTTTCCCGGTGCTCCCCTCGATGTCCTCCCTCCTTCCCCGCCCGCTGTGCGAGCTTCCCTTCGCCCAATACGAGGCGGCGCCGCAGACGGTATCGCCACCCGGTGCGATCGGCAGCCTCATCCTCCCACGTCGCTGGATATGGACACCTAAAGGGTAAAGCTGGAGTGTCCTCTCCAGGGCGCGAGCTTGGGCACAGTTATCTGGAGATCAAGCTGTTGCCCATACAGCAATTCTCCCTCTCCAAAGGAACGGTACCAGCCACGTCGCAGGAGTTGCCAGAATAATGTTGACTCAACATTATACTGTCTTAGGGACTGCGACTCCGGATTTATCCTTGGGGTTTACTCTAGAAGCCTATTCCATAAATGGATATTCCCGCAAAGAGTGGCCCTTAAAGCAATATTATACACAGACTCACACCTGTCACGGGTTGTCTCTCCTGTTTTGAAGTGATGGTCCAACAATGGCCAAAACCAGAGTATCTAATGTGGGTCTTCACATGTATCTACATTCGCAAAAGATTACTCTTGGAAGAGATGTAAATAGAAGGATGACGATGCTCCTACATTTAGGGAGTTTTCACAAGATATTCAGATGTCAAGAACAATACTGAATGTGTCTTAGCAAAGTTAAGTTAGTATCTGCCAGTCGCCTTTTATGAAGGGATATATTGCATGATTTATTTAATAGCTCGTTCAAGCCCCCAACTGAATTAACAGTAAAATTCTTCTTTTGGCTCTATATATGCATATATATATATATAGATATATATATATATATATATATATATATATATATATATATATATATATATAAGATATCCTGATTCATACGTGTGCACGTCTCTCGGTAATAATTAAATCAAATAAGAATGTGTACAGCATTTAACAAATTTAATGATCAATTATACTTTATCAGTAGTAAATAAAGGAAGGATTGATGAGTTAATACTCGTTTCTTCACTGAAACGTTGCTGATATTGGACTAAGTTTGAAACAACTAAAAGTGTTCATTTGGTTCTAGACTGATAAGATTAGACTTAGCTGTCAGATTGATGAAGCGTTGCTGTTGCTTGCTCCGTCAATTTACGATTTCTGTGACAAGGGCACGTCCCAAACGTAAGTGCAAAGGGTCAATGCGAGTATCTTCACAGGTGGTTGAAGGTTGGCGTCTATTGTTGACTACAAGCTCTCAGCCACAGATTCGTCTTCCAAACTGGTATGGTAGACTGGTACGACAAATAATCTTGTAGACTCGTACCATAAACTTTAGAGGAAAACAAAGGCCTCTGCTACGTTTATGTTCCCTGATACTAATCAGGCTCGTACCCGCTGTCTCTTCCAACGACTCCTTTTCTCAGCAACTTTATCCCCACTAAGTATACATTATAGCTCAGTGGATATGATAAAAATTCACCATTACTTTAGTTTCAGCAAAATGTATGCATGGACAGCATATAATGCAATGGTTTGTGCCTGGGTGAACATGTCTAAGTATACATATAACTTATTACAAATGATAATAATTATATGCAAATGATGTCATCATCATGCACTCCTTGCTTCACATGCAACATGGGACTATCTCTGTTTTTGGCTCTCTATGAGAAACCCGCATAAAGCAGCCACCAGCTCTTTGCTGTGGGGGTTCATTATATCAGTTTCACATGCTGAGGTTGCCAGCCTCGTATGAACCTGTATAACCACCAGTAATTCAAACATGTAAAATTCAAAGTATAAAATATACGTTACAACCTACCTCAACTAGTTGGGAAATCTAGCCTTCTTTTTCAGTAGAATAGTCTTGGCAACTTGATGAAGATGCCTCGAACACGCGTCGGAGGTATTATTTCTATTTAGAATCCTTCTGTGGCGTGAGCGGTTCTTTGGAATTCCGGTTTTCGTATTAATATTGTTGAGGTTTTCTACTGATGTTTCAGAAGATGCTCCAATACGTTTTGTTCGGTCCTATAAGTTCAGAATCCTGACTCTATTCTTCCCTGGTTTTGTCTGGTTTGTCTGACGATTTTGGAATGCAGTACCGTATATCTTGAATGTGCTGCGTTATTTCGCAGTTTTCCCGTCCACGCGTCCACCTTGTTTTCTGACCGGCTTCTAATTAGAACGAATGTATATTTCTTGCTCTCATTTGATTCAATCCATGAGCAAGGAAGGAAGTGGGTCGGGGTGTTAGTTATTACTTTTGCCCACGTGTTTCAAAATATCATTTTAAAATTTGAACACATGACCTCATCTCTATATATGACATGGCTCCTTCCGTTACTCTTTGGTGACCTTTCCAATCAGATTTGTAACCTAGTCCCTGCAAGACTGGGCATCGCTCATAATGTCTCTCAGACGGGTTTATCTGTAATAATTATTACAGAAACTCTCTGTAATGAGTGATTATTCATCGCCTCTCCCCCGTTTACCGGTGAGGTAAATTTAAACTTGTCGCTGATGCAGACACAACCAACCTAGCTGCCTTTGTATTCTCCGCCAAAGTGTCTGAATGCATTTGCGATGAACAAGCACACAAATGGACATTCGTGTCTTTCGGAAATGAATTACACAGGTCAACAAATATTTTTACATTTACCGTATCTTGCCTGTCTGGGTTCACTCGTTCGGTGATAAAATTAATCTGCAGGTCAGGGGTCAATTAGCCATGGAATGACACGATTACAATAAAACAATCTAAGGAGTGGCGGTGCACAATTTTCTGTGCGGAAAAAATGAAGAAATAAATGGAAAATGTAAGAGAGAATGAAGAGGTGTAAAAGGACGCGACATTTGTCGTCACAGCTACGCATCCGATCTCACTACCCAGGACGTCCTGAGAGTGTATGACATCGTTAGGAATCACTGGTTCTAAAAATTTCATCAATTTTATTCCCTGTACTGGGAAGCAAACCCGGCACCTTTAGAATTAGAGACGAACGCCTTACCTCTGGTTGGAGTGGCTAAGTGTAGTAAGTATATAAGAGTAGAGTAGCCCAGGTGATATCATCATTCTTTAACATGAAATGTATTTTATGCAACAACTCTTTGTCAGTAGAATCAAGAAAGAAAGTTCTTCAGTCGTTACAAGCAGGGATTTGGAGCAGTCAACAGCTCCGGCATCAATAGTAACTGCCCCAGCTCCGCTCTGCGCTCCGGATAATTATTTTATTAGGTCTATTAAAGCGAACCCTCAACCTTTGAAAGTGAAGCTTCATTCATTTAAGCATTTTCAAACACTTTAAATGTCACTTAAACTAAAATAATTACATCATGCTGTTATTCATAATTCATTCTGTAAAATATTATTGCTGGAATCAAATCATCTTTTACACCTTGGTGCAGAAAATTTAAAATTAACTTTAAAACCGTAACACTAGATTGCGCTTAAGAGGCTTAGCGAAACTGCGGAAAGGGCATCGTGCTGGCCGTGGAACAACCGCAACGGGCTATGGAACGCGGGACAGTGTTGTTTCTCTGGGCCAGTGGATTTGCCTCAATATATCATATTCTGGGCAATCTTGAAGTACGTGCTCCACAGTCTGAGGTGCCTGTCCATATGTATACATGGCTGAATTGCCAATCTTGAATTTTGTATACATGTGGCTGCGGAGTCGGCTGTGTCCTGTTCTAAGGCGCAGAATGACAATTTGTTCTGATCTGTTCATAGCTTGGTAGTCATCCTGTGTTGGTGGCTTTCTGATTGATTTCATCATCTTTTTCTTTTGATGGTACGTAACTAGTACATCCGGTTGCTCGTCTGCAGCACCTTCTTTAGCCAGTCAGTCCGCTCTCTCGTTTCCTGGTATTCCACAATGAGACGGTATCCACTGCATGGCGACCCTACGCTGGTTGCACAGTTCAGTATTTAAAAGTCTGCACATCCACATACAATTACCCAGAGTGAATTGAATGATCTAGTGAGAGATCTATAATTGCACAAAAAAAATAATAAAGCAGAGCTGTTGGGGTCCAAACTGCAGCAATGGAATCGTCTAGAAGAGAATGTGCATGTGTCTGTGTTTCGTGCTCGGCAAAAAGATCTGCTTCCATATTTCAAAATGACAGATACCCTCATTGCTTGCGTTGATATAGTGGGTCTGATGGCAGCACTACACATCAACTACAAAGACGGCGATTGGAGGCTGTTCATTGATTCAACTAAGTTGAGCGTAAAAGCTGTGCTGCTCCATAATGGTAACGTTTTACCATCTGTTACACTCGGGTATGCAGTCCACATGAAAGAAACGTACAACAACATGAAACAACTGTTACACATCATCAACTATGACAAGTATATGTGGCAGATTTGTGGTGACCTGAAGGTCATTGCCATCTTGATGGGGCTACAGCAGGGTTTCACAAAGTTTTGCTGTTTTCTCTGTCTGTGCGACAGCCGTGCCAGGACTTCCCACTACAAGAAACAGGATTGGCCTCAACGACAGTCACTTCAACCGGGGACAAAGAATGTACTAAACGAACCACTTGTAGAATCTGTGGTGGATTTGATGTTAATAGATATTATCATTTAATATTTCTAGTGTACTGAATGAGGTCAGCTGTGAAGGTCCCTGATTATAACAAATTTTGGGTTGAGTTATCAGAGCACCTTTCTGCTACCACCATATGACCTCAATCAGACATATTCTTGACTAGTATGTATGATAGCTATGTATAATGTCTAGGGTTATGCAAGTGTGTAATGTAGTGTAAGTATTACTACAAATACATTAATATTTTAACACATATAGATATAAGACAGGGTCAATACCACAACCACAAACAAACTAACACTTTATTATACAACTTATAGAAGTCTGTGGCTGAAAATTATGTAATATGCTAGATTACAATTTATTTGCCCTGATTCAGAATTTTCTGAGTCAGGACCAACAACAAAATGAAATTTATGGTTTTATTTACATACATATTAATAATACAATGAATCTTCTGTCCATACAAAGGACTATTATAATCAAATTATATTTAGGTATTTCTCTACACTGGGTGACACTGGTAACTAATGGTGGGGTGGGGTGTTGGCATCATTCCCCCTCTTTATATTAGTATCTTGTGGAAAAGTTATTGAATAATCAAAAGATTTTATGTCTCTGTTAATAAAGTCAGTGGATGACCGTTGTAGTGTCGGCACATAGGCACTTATCTGTAGGTTGATGGTAGATATGATGCTGACAATTTCCTTTCGTTCACTCGAATGACTAGACTGACACAGTCCCTGGTGTAGTATAGTATAGTAGACCGCTTGGTCCAGTAACGTTTCACTTTCTCTCTCTCTCTCTCTCTCTCTCTCTCTCTCTCTCGTAAATTCACCAGGGTCCTGGTACTACCGTAGCACAAGAACAAAAAACCCACAATTCAAAGAAATATCACAAACATACGTTGACTGGCATTAGCTAGCATTAATATGTAAGTTCAGCTTTGCCCCGGTCCATACTGCCAATGTTTATTATTTCACTCTAGGCACTGCTGTTCTCAACGCAGCTTGCTTTCAAAAACTTCTGTATCAACTGGGGACAAGCCTTTGAAAGCTTTTGCCAATATTATCAGACCGGCCCAATCAGCGAGGGGCTAGCTTTTCAATTCAAAATTTAAAAAAACAAAACTCCAAACTTCTAGGAGTGAGTCTTCAAAATATATTTAGCTTTTTTTGCCTAACCAATACCCTCCTTTCTATACTCTTCTATCATCCAATCGGATTTGAATCATTCTAATGCCTCTTTTTAAACTGGCGTCCCCACTAACGTTATGGATAAATGAGCGAAACCAACAGTCTGTCCGTCTTAGTGTTCGTAGACATATAGTATTATCTTGGCTAATAATTAGACTACCATATATATTAAAACATATTATTTCTCAGGGGACCCTAAGCTATCTTTATATATGATTTTTATGGCTATATTCTTTGTCGTTTAGATTTTCAGTTTTGTCACTGTTAATCGTCAATTTTAACTTTTCCAAAAGTCGGCCATCTTTCCCCCTCCTTTTCTATCATTTTTTCATTCAAATAAACCAACTAGTTGTGTTACGTCAGAAATACACTTCTCGGCGAGAATTGAAAACTGTCTGTGTGTTTATGTATTCTGGCTTGTCCAATAGAGAGGTTATAGTATTAGTCCCGCGTGCAGAACGAAGAGGGGTTTTTGCCAAGCGTTGGTAGTATTGGCGTTAATTATTACTATCGTTTCGTTCTTGCTACTGGAAAATGTCCGAGTTACTACTAATTTAGGCGTTAAAGTTAAAATCGTAGGTTAATTCAGACGGTAGGTTGGTGTCACAGTTCTGGCAGATCGTTAATTGTAAGTCTCAAAACCGAAACTATGAAAGCGGGTTAGATTTTACGGCGGGATCGTTTTATAAGCATTTCCTCTGCACAAAAGGCAGCGCTATACTGGCGAAGAGACGACTTTAGGCAGACACTTACGGTCGGGTTTATTTATTATCATAGGATTAAAATCTTACTGAATTTAGCGATTATTTCACATATTTCGCTACAGAATCAAACAAAATCTTGCTCCCTCCTCTCCACATCAAACTTGGACTAATGAAGAATTTTGTAAAGGCCTTGGATCGAAATGGGGCAGGATTTTTATATCTTCGTGATAAATTTCCAAGACTTAGTGAGGCAAATCAAGGAAGGTGTATTTGTCGGTCCACAGATACGTCAGCTCTTCCGAGATCAGCGTTTTGATGATATCTTCACAGGTGATGAAAAGTTAGCTTGGAATGCTTTCCAGCAAGTGGCCACAAACTTTCTAGGAAACAAAAAGGCTGATAATTACCAGGAGCATGTAGAAACCCTCTTGCAGTGCTACGAGAGACTAGGGTGCAACATGTCTTTGAAATTACACTTTTTACACTCTCATCTGAATGTCTTTCCTGCTAACTGCGGTGCTGTCTGTGACGAGCATGGGGAACGATTTCATCAGGACATCACTATCCTCGAAAAAAGGTACCAAGGGAAATGGAACAAAGCAATGCTAGCAGACTATTGTTGGACCCTTGTGAGAGATGCTGCAGAAACTCATTACAAGCGACAGGTAAAAAGGCGTCGCTGTGAATCATGTCCGCTATGAGCATTATTATCATATGGTATGTATATGCAAATGTGTAAAACTTGTTTTATAGATATTTAAAAAAAAACTAGAGCTAATCTGGTGTTTTAATGGCCATTTGAAAATTCAGCAGCCAAAAACAACATAAAGGTAACTTGGTTTAATCTAAGATACACACAAAAAGTCAAAATTTGTTGTCCAGTGTAATTTATAAGGTGATCTTAACAGGAGGACAACTCATGTGGATAAAGACAGCACCGAGATTTACCTAGCAATATTTATAATACCCAAACTAGAGTGGGACATAACAGTTTATTATAATAATGTTATGATTTTACCGTTTCTTACTTAAGGTAATGGTTGTTGTTTGGTCTTAATGCCAGGGTACTTACCCACTGTTACAGCAGGATTCCAGTCAAGGAATGTAACATTCTCCTCGATCTCACGGTTCCAGTAAGCAACTAATGCCACGAGTTGTCACATAATACCTGAAATCGCAACCCTCTTCACATGGCCATCTAGCGGGAGTGTAGCTCACGCAGTGTCTAACCAGCAGCGGCAATCTGACATCATATTGAGCAGTAGTGTTTTCCTATTCCCCTATTTAGTAAAAGTCAGAGCATAGAAGCATCCAGCATATCAGTCTGCACATCATCAACAGCCTAATTGAAAGCACTTGACTGTGTGCTTAAACTAAGTGCTCAGTCACCATAAGGTCTCAAACCAGACCCAACCGGCTTTATGCATCGAGTTCAGTATTAGAGGCACGTCTATTGTATTTCACCGCGCCGGATAAGAGCGCAAGAGACGTACGGTTGTCCTCAGTTGACCCTTAATTTGTTAGATCTGCTGGTCAAAACAGACTCTGTCATAATATAGACTGAGTTAATCTACAGCATATCTTGTTTTTTTTTTGTATGTGTGAACCCGGCACATTGATAGCGTCTTCCGTGGATTTATAAAGTATCCCCATCTTTAGGAGCAGAGATATAATGACACTGACTTAAGTTATTTTCCACAGAAGCGGAAGGATTGTTAACTCTTGTTTATTTTCCCTGTCGGGATCTACTAGTTGGTTTTGTACTTTGATGAATGAATTGATGTAATTGTTAACTATGCTATTTGATCAATTATTATTTACTGAGATTTTATTTTCTTCCTCCTATACAAGCTAAAGAGAACTTTAATAAATTTGAACCTTTTATTAACGCGCTGTTCAAGACCTGCGTCCATACATATTTAAGCTCTTACTATTTCTCTATCTGTTTGTGAGAAAGAAGAGAGAGCGGGTGTTTCTTAATACTTTATAAGTGAATTGTGGGCTTGGAAAGAGAGATAGCTTTATTTGATCTTCTTCCAGGTTGTCATAAGTTCACCCTATTGTCACACATTATCTGTGTTTTCTCTATAATTCTGCCAGTTCACTCACATTGTTTATTTCACTCAAATTGTCAAACTCGACAAATATTTCTAAAACCAACACACTCACGATAGCTGCCTTGGATTGAAGCACTATTCTTCAACTCACATCTTTTCCAAGAGCAATCTTGAGCGAAAGGTAGACACCTTTGAAGACACTCAGTAGATGCTCTGAATTTTAGCCACTGTTGGACCATTGCTACAGAGCACGGGGAGTAAATCCCGCGACAGAGATGCTGAAGAAAAGTTAATGTTACCAGAAAAGACAGAATGAAAAATGATGACATCAGAACAATTGTGGAAACTACATCCTGCACCAAGTATATAGAGACACAGAAAACTAAGTGGTTTGGCCATCACATACGGTACTCACAATAATGTAATCATCTGGAAGTTTAAATACAAGAAATAACAATATGCTTGTTTATATTAGTTAGGATCAGTATTAGACACCGTATGATTTTTGTAGATAGATGTCAAGAAAAACAAGTTTGTAGATATGACGGGAAATACGGTAAGCTATAGTCTCCAAATGTCAGTGTATTGACGGGCTTGCTTTCCCGGGGGAAGGAAAAAATATGTTGGCTTACATAAGTGTTTAAGGCATTTATAAATTTAACATTGGTTTATGCTTGTAATTTATAAAGGACTGGACTCTGGGTTTTTGCGTGTTTCAATATATATATATATATATATATATATATATATATATATATATATATATATATATATATATATATATATATATATATATATATATATATATATATATATATATATATATATATATATAACTTTGCTGGATACTTTAAGCGAATATAATTTGTTCCACAGCACAACTTGATCGCCGATAACTTTTTTGCCTTACAATGGAATATCCAGCCCAGCGACTGGTCAAGTATAACAGAGCTTCTGGTGGACAAGGGTCAGGAGAGCTACGGTAATGTGACAGTTGAGATGTGGATGTTGTCATACTCAGTGTGTGGAGATGATGTGGAGTTAATGTTAATTACTGCAACTCGTTACGACATGTTGAAGCGTGTTGATTGCTGTGGTAATGGGAGTATTGTTTGGATCAGTTACTTTAAATAAATATTAGACAAACATAAAGGTATGTTTTCAAGCACTCGTAAGAAATAAAGAAGTAAAAAACTAGACAACAGAAAAACAACAGACGTGAGTGGCTTACCCAGGACTCGAACCCAGGACCTTCCGTGCGACAACCCCGCCTAGCTATACAAGCGAATCACACTATCCCCCCTGCCATCTAGGCATCACATAAATGATGCTTCGATGACGGATCATTAGTGCGACCCGCAACACATCACACCGGAAATTTACCATGGGCAGTCCAGCCTGTTAATGACGCAATCACTTCTGTTGTCCCCCTATTATACAGTATAGGTCAGACTACACAAGACAAAGACCTTAATACTGTGTCTAGTAAATGATAGAAGATTAAGAACAGTAAGTACAAGACAGAGGGTAGGTTTTGGTATTCTATAAACATTTATAACATATAAGGAAGGGAAACCCGAGGCCTGTAAACAGTAAATAAATATTAGGCAAACATAAAGGTATGTTTTCAGGCACTCGTAAGAAATAAAGAAGTAGAAAACTATCATTTACTAGACACAGTATTAAGGTCTTTGTCTTGTGTAGTCTGACCTTTACTGTATAATAGGGGAACACCAGAAGTGATTGCGTCATTAATATGCTGGACTGCCCATGGTAAATGGTGTTATGTGCTGCGGGTCGCACTAATGACCCGTCATCGAAGCATCATTTATATGATGCCTAGATGGCAGGGAGGATAGTGTCCTGGGTTCTTCGAGTCCTAGGTAAGCCACTCACGTCTGCTGTTTTTCTGTTGTCTAGTTTTCTACTTCTTTATTTCTTACGAGTGCCTGAAAACATACCTTGATGTTTGTCTAATATTTATTTACTGTTTATAGGCCTCGGGTATCCCTTCCTTATGTGTTATAATTAGTTACTCACAGTGTTAAAAAAAGAACTTTCTTTATTTTTTACTGACTAAGGCAGGAATTCTTAACCGGTTGTACATGGGTCTCTTGGTGGTTCGTGAATGGATTCTAGGTGATCCGTGTTCATAACCTAAAATTTAAAATGTACGATTTTTAATTATCTTTTTATGTACATATTTTCCCAAAAAGGGGCCCAGAGCCTTCAGTGGACAGTCACTGGGGCCCACATCCTTTGCCGGGCAATATAAAGGTTTTATGACACAAAATAAGTTAACAATACCCTGCAGTTATGAAATGAAAAGTTTTTTGTTTTTTTTTTAACTTTTGAAAATCAGTGTAGATGTAAAGGTTAAGTCAGGATATTACTTACTCAAATATGATAATAATAAAGATACCAATAACGATAGCATATTAGAATATGCAAACACGGCCATGATTTCGCGTGAATCTAAGCCCTCAATAAGTTCATTCTAATGCATGTTCGTTTGCCAGAGATACAAGAAACTCATAAACATGGGGTATGTATTCGAAAAACTGCACCTATCTTCTATAGCAGTTCACCATACGCCTCATTCTGTCTCTCCTTTTTGTTTCTATATCGCCTGTTTGTTTGCACTTCCATATTTCACATTTATTGTCTTCTTTCTGTAATCTCTCACAAGCCTTTCTGATTCTCCAATTATTGACTTTCATTCTCGTACTAGTGAAGATCACGCGATTTACGCGGCTTCCCCACTAAACCACTATAGAAGTGGAAATCGTAACAAAGGTTATAAAATTTGCTGACGTTTCTTCTTAACCGGCTTGTCGCCTCTACGCCCCTAGTCGCTTGTTAAGATTAACGAATGTCGGGAAAACAGTGACCTGGTCTTTGAATCCATTTTTTCTTGACAAGGGCTTCAGAAACCCGGGGAGAGTGTGTGGGAGGGGATTGCGGACAGCTGATGTCACGGGACAGGAGGGCTTGTTGAAGAAGCATGCTTTTTGGGGAGTTGAGGGATAATGAATTCAATGAATTAATGAATCAATAAAAAAGATAAACGTAGTCACATAGATACTGCCTTAGGGGAGTGAAGTGTTAGAGACTTTACCTTACTAGGTCCAGCATCGAGAGGTGGGGTGGCCAGTTCCGCTCCGTGATGCCTTTTTCTTCCCTAACTCAAAGAGAAGAGTCAGGTACGCATTTAAAGCTGGGTAGACTGGAGTAAGTCAGGACCATGATTCGAAGCTGGCACCTTTCCCGCTAGAGACCAGCGCTCTAACCACGCTGTCAATCGTACGATCAATGAATCAATAGTGAAACAGAAATCAGATAAAACAATTGGATAAGCTGCGATATTTCTTGATCGTACAGATGGGATGCCATGTACAGTTTAAAAAAAAAGGGGGGGAGGGCGGGTTTGAGGAGATGAAATAATGGATCTAATGCTCCCTTTCGCTTGTCGTAAAGGACGACTAATGTAACGTTGTGTTTGGTGATTGGGCACTTCATCATTTAAAATAAATCTCTTCATAATTTTTTGCTGCAAGGGTTATGTGCTTCCAGGTAGGCTTGTCAAAGAGGATCACTGCAGTGATAGATTTATGCACCATGACAGCAAAACAACGAGGAGATGATAGATTCGTGCACCATGGTAGCAAAACAACGAGACAACAATGATTGATCCATGCTAGATGATAGCAAAACAACGAGGAGATGATAGGTCCATTATAGTTGACAGTAATAGACACATGTTCCATGATAGCAAAGCAACGAGGAAATGACAGTAATACACCCATGTTCCATGATACCAAAACAACGAGGATATGACAGTAATAGACCATGTTTCATGATAGCAAAGCAACGAGTACATGACAATGATAGATCCATGCTAGATGATTGCAAACCAACGAGAAGATGATAGATTCATGCTCCATGACAGCAAAACAACGAGGAGATGACAGTAATAGATCCATGCTCCGTGAAGGCAAAACAACGAGGTGATGACAGTAAAAGATCCACGCTCCGTGAAGGCAAAACAACGAGGCGATGACAGTAAAAGATCCACGCTCCGTGAAGGCAAAACAACGAGGAGATGACAGTAATAGATCCATGCTCCGTGAAGGCAAAACAACGAGGAGATGGCAGTAATAGAACCTCGCTCCGTGAAGGCAAAACAACGAGAAGATGACAGTAGTAGATCCATGCTCCATGATAGCAAAACAACGAGGAGATGATAAATCCATGCTCCATGATAGCAAAACAACGAGGAGATGATAAATCCATGCTCCATGACAGCAAAACAATGAGGAGAGGATAAATCCAGGCTCCATGATAGCAAAACAACTAGGAGATGATAAATCCATGCTCCATGATAACTAAACAACGAGGAGGTGATAAATCCATGCTCCATGATAGCAAAATTACAAGGAGATCACAGTAATAGATTCATGCTCCATGATAGTAAAACAACGAGAAGATAATAGATTCATACTCCATGACAACCAAATCATCAAGGAGATTACATTAATAGATTCATGCTCCATGACAGCAAAACATCGAGAGGTAATAGATCCATGCTCCTTGATAGCAAAACAATGAGGAGATGACAGTAATAGATCCATGCTCCATGATAGCAAAACAAGGAGGAGATGACAGTAATAGATCCATGCTCCATGATAGCAAAACAACGAGAGATAACAGATTCATGCTCCATAACAGCAAACATCGAGAGATAATAGATCCATGCTCCATGATAGCAAAACAAGGAGGAGATGACAGTACTAGATCCATGCTCCATGATAGCAAAACAAGAAGAGACGACAGTAATAGATCCATGTTCCATGATAGCCAAACAACGAGAGATAATATATCTATGCTCCATGATAGCAAAACAACGAGGAGATGACAGTAATAGATCCATGCTGCATGATCGCAAAACAACATGGAGATGACAGTAATAGATTCATGCTTCATGATAGTAAAACACCTTAGAGATGACAGTAATAAATCAATGCTCCATGATAGCAAAACAACAGGGAAATGGCAATGATAGATATATTAGCATTTGGTCGTAAATGTGCTTCTGGAAGAGAATGTTATGTATATCATGATTAGTAAATTAATCAAATTAGAAAATATTATTTGTAATGAAAACTGTAAAAGAAGGGTAAAGGATCCCGTTACATGCCCATTGTTTTAGGCACATTGGGAATATGGAATTAGGCCCATATTTTCTTGACCATCGGCACACTAGGGGTGATGTGGTCAGAATCACGCCGGTCGCACTAACCTTTCCGGGGTTGCTCTGGTAACTAATTCATGAGGCTGGGTCGACCGTAGAGCCGTTTGGCGTCTACAAAATCCCACCTCAACTGGGAATCGAACCATGGACCACAGAAAACTGTGCTACGTGATTATTGTTGATCTTAGCCGCAAGAAGTTAAGCCAAGTTCACTTGGTATAGAAATGCGTGCTTTCGTACAATAGAAGGACTGAAATGTTAATACAAGGTCAATGGAACTGATGACAAGAACCAGACAAGTGCCAGTGGAGAAAGAGATGAGAAGAAGACGCTGGTAATTGATAGGAAACACGTTAAGGAAACGTGTTGACAACATTACAAGGAAGTCCTTGTACTATAATCCCCAGGTTAAGAGAGGCAGTGGTAGAATAAAAACAAATGGAGAAGAGAGCTGGAGACAGAAGTGAAAAGGATGAAGAGAACGAGAAAGAACTTGAACTGATGACACGTGACAGGAGGACTTGGTATGTGTTTGTTGAAAGCCTATGCTCCTTGGGGAACTAAAGAATATTGATTGATTGAGATATACTTAGAAAGTCCATGTAGTTTCTGGACGTCTTTTATGAGACAACAAAAGAATTTGACTACAGCTTCATTAAGCATGTCGTACAAGGTATTACACTGTGTATGGGACTGGCAACCTGTTCATGTAAAAAAGATTACTACGGAAACTACTGCTACACGAACATGTGATTGCGTTGTTCAGGTTTCCTGCAAGGGAGCTGTATGGCAAAGAAAGAATCCTGTGAAAATGATGTGCCCAGGTTTCGACGCCTGTAACGATCTTAGCCAAAAAGTTCTCTCCATCAGCATTGAAACGCTCCAACAATTCAGAAGAAATTGCTTTCCTTTGCATTCAGTGGTCATTTGTGAGACTTCGAGGAACCCATCTTGCGCAAACCTTAGAAAATCCGAGAGTTTTTATAACTGCATTTGCACTACCAATGCTGACTGACAGCTGTAAAGCCAATTGTTGAGTAGTGATTCGCCTATCAGTAAGAATAATGCCCTCAGCGCATTTCAACATTTCTGCGTTGGTGGCTGTGGCAGGACGTCCACAGCGCGGCCGATCAAGCAGCTCCGTATCTCCACTTCCTGATTCTTTGATTCTCTAAACCCAGCGACTGACTGTACTCCTGTCGACTGCAAAACTTCCATACTCATCACATAGACGCTTGTGAATATTCACAACAGTTTCCTTCTCTGCAACGAGAAATTCTATCACAATTCGCTGTTTATAACGCAAGTTACTAACACGCTCCATTTCAACGGTTTAGGGCAGCCGTATTATTTGGCCGGTTGCGGTGCAATTTAGTGCACACAATTGGCACATGCTACATTTGAAGTGTGCAAAATGTCATGCTTCTATATTCATTATTAGCTGAGAAAAACGATGTGGTGCATTACTTTCTGAACGCCCCTCGTAAGATAAAGAAATAATATGTCTTCTGCTACCTCAGGCATGTCGTAAGTGGCAACTAGTAACAGGTAGTGCATGAGGCTGACAAACTTATAATGCAAAATAATCTTCTACAGAAACCAGCGCTGCAAGAACACGTGCATGAATTGGTGCTGGCTTTCTGCCAGGGAGTGAGTTATTGGGAGTCATAAAGGGAAAGGTTGAATGATATGAGAGTGAGAGACTATGAAAGGTAAAAAAAGAATTAACGAAACAAACTGTGGCACGTAAGGATGATTCGTGTGATAGAGTGATTGTAGTGGAATTGGTAAAAGTGTTAATAGTGGGAAAACATTTTGATTGAGTTAGTTTTAACTGATTAGTCTAATGGTTGGTTTATGGATCTCCTAGTGTTTCTCCTGTTGATGTTTGGAACCGACGTGCTGAAGTTTATGAAAGCAGCTGAAGACGCTGACCTGCTTGGGGGTCAACGCGTTTTTGTGGCCATCGACTTTGCCAACATGGGAAAGAGAATCGGGCACAACAACGACGGACCTCATCTGACGGGTTTGTGGCAGCATACATGTTTTTTGTGTGTACTAACTAGCAGGCATCTGCAAAACATTCCCGCCCATATATATATATATATATATATATATATATATATATATATAATATATATATATATATATATATATATATATATATATATATATATATTATACATATATATACTATATATATATACATATATACATATATATACATATATATATATATATATATATATATATATATATATATATATATATATATATTATATATATATATATATATATATATATATATATATATATATATATATATATATATATATATATATATATATATATATATATATATATATATATATATATATATATATATATATATATATATATATATATATATATATATATATAAAGTCGCTGTGCAGTGGAATTTACGCACGGGCGAGACTACGTCACCAGAAATGTGGTTTTCAATTGGGGCTTGTTGTGTAATGCTGCACGCGGGATTGTGGAACACAGCATTGGAACACAGAATATCATGACGTACATTTGCATCATTCGTGACGTAATTTCTAAAATATTTTTCAAATTCACTGCACAGCGACTTTATAAACACCCTGTGTGTATATATATATATATATATATATATATATATATATATATATATATATATATATATATATATATATATATATATATATATATATATATATATATATATATATATATATATACGAGGGCAGGTCAAAAAGTAATGCCTCCTATTTTTATGTATGTAAATACTGTATCGGTGTGCAATTTGTAAATTTAGCAGGATTCCTTAAACACTCTTCTGCACTGTATAGCATTACCAACCTGTTTCAGTAACAGGTGGCACCACTGTAACAGTTTAAAAATGGCTGCCAAAGACGTTCGGTTAAAACAAGGTTATGTCATAGAATTCCTCAATGCTGAAGGCGAGACCCCAATTCGCATACACGAACGTTTGAAGAATGTTTATGGAGATTCAACAGGGGATGTTAGCACTGTCCGACGTTGGGTACATCGTTGTGACGAAGCTGAAGTAGGTCAATCCTCAATGGCTGACGCAAAGCGGACTGGCCGTCCGTCTATCGCAGTGACTCCACACAACATTCATCTAGTTGATGGCATCATTCGTAGTGACCTTCGGGTAACACTGGATGAACTTTCTTCCATGTTGTCCATTAGTAAAGGCAGTGTCCAGAACATCATTAAAGACCTGGGTTATTCAAAAGTTTGTGCACGGTGGGTACCCAGAATGTTGAGAGGCAGTCAATGGAATGGCATCACACAACATCGCCGACAAGAAAGAAGTTCAAAAGTTCACCATCTGTAGGGAAAGTTATGGCCTCCGTGTTTTGGGATGAGAAGGGTGTGATTCTTCTCGACTTCTTGGAACAGGGAAACACGGTAAATGCAGACGGTTACATTGAAACTTTGAAGAAACTAAGAGGTCGTCTTTGGCGACTTTACCCATTAAAAGATCAGAGAACTGCACTACTGTTGCAAGATAATGCCACGCCACTCACCGCTAAATGCACCATAGATGCGATTGCAGAATTTGGCTGGACATTATTACCACATCCTCCTTACAGTCCCTATCTTGCACCTTCTGACTTCCATCTGTTCAAACAACTGAAAGAAGATCTTCGCGGACATCACTTTGAGGACACCGAGATATATATATATATATATATATATATATATATATATATATATATATATTATATATATATATATATATATATATATATATATATATATATATATATATATATATATATATATATATATATATATATATATATATATATATATATAATCATGGATGTACAATAGAAACAAAGGTTTTGATCCGTCAGATCTGTCTTTGAGCTTATAGCAATGGTTCGAAAACTTCCAGAGTCTGTACCGCCACTAGGAGTACTTCTCTTCATGCTGTAGTACAACAGACAACTCCTGGATAATATGTCTAATGGTTCTGTTGCTATAAGGATCCTTCTCACACTTCAAGTGTCAGTGCCAAGTCTTGAACGCAGTTTCTCGAAGCTCCAACTATAAAAACTTATACTCACTCATTAATTAATGTTGCAAAAGAGACTAGTTGGCTTGGCAGATATTTCAACTGAACGTACCAAATTATCAGCACCTGACCTGGAGGAATTGGTGACAACATGTGCATAGGAAAAGGTACACAAAGTGACATTTTGATGTGCCTGAAATTAAAACTGTTCAGATTTTAACATAATAATTCATAAGATTATTCAAAATTGTTTGTGTGCGAAAACATTTTCTTTTGTATTTGAGAAAGATAATCAAAGATTGCTATATTACTTAATCTTGCAATAGAAAATACATTTAGCATCTTCAGTGTGCTTTTAATTCTTTTTTTCTGCAAGACATCTGTTTTTGAAGATTGAAATTAGCAATGAAAATGTTTTTTTTTTTTGGAAGGGGAAGGGGTAGGCAATTAGTGCGCCTTGCCAAAGGAGCAAAATAGTGTGGCACAGACACTGATTGAATGAAGCCGCTACTTTTACAAATAATTTCTCGTTTTCCATCGTCTTCCCCTGAGGCATTCTCCAGGGACTTACCAGAGAATGGCAACAGCAGTTTTTATTTAAGGCCGTCTCTCTTTTGCATTTAGATTACAATATGATTGAAAGGTCACTTTCTACTGGTGAATTTGTATATCCTAGCTTGGATCTACCGGATTTACATAACACATACGTCATAACAACGGGCAAGTAACTGCCATTTGACTCGTAACTTCTTTTGTATTCCCAAAATAAAAATAAAATAAAATCGGAAGCGGAAAATAAACGTGTGTTACTAGAGAGCATACAAAATTCCGGCTCTCTAAGAAATCAGGTGTTGAACAGAGTGAATCTCATGTTGAGTTAAAATTTTAATATTACATGGCAGTTTATGTAATAAAAAGTTAGTTACTTATCCTTTACAGGACGTGGCAATCAACCCCAGCTTTTATTGGCTGTTTGCGATTTTTCTAGGCATTTTTTTTTCATTCAGTAGTTTGCCATTGCTTATGTAATAAAACAGAAGTTAATTGTCTTCATTTTGACGTTTCTTCTTCTTCTTTGATCCTTAGCCGCCGACTCTCAATGCAGTCAGTGGCCATCACGCCTGGTAGCGTCTTGTAGGGCAGCAACAAACTGCTTCCACTTTGTTCGGTCGGCGGCCATCCTTTGTACAGTGCCCCAACTCTGTTTCATTTTTTGTATCTTGGCTTCCACAGTTCTCCGCCAGGTAATAGGTGGCCATGATGTTCCAACAATCTCACCAACCACTGCTGTTCATGAGGCGACCATGTCTTCAGTGTTTGTATATAAATGAATGATTCATGGTAGTATGTTAGAGAGATAGCATGATAAGATAATGGCTACTGTGCAGAAATAACATAATACATGAATAAATCACATGTTATGTTACATGGGTAAGATATAACCTTTGCCTTCTACTTATGGATGCCAAGTCACTTATGTACTTGCTGGTATGTCGTAAGCTTCCAGGCATGAACTTAGCCATGATATATATGGCAAACCAATTAATGGTTATGCTTCCTGACAAAGCCGGTGGAGGTTATCGCTGGTTAGCGTCATTGGCTTCCTGTATACCCTTTTTATTATATCTGATACCATCAAATCGTAAATAAAATGTGAAATAAAATGATATTAGTCCTACATATATCTTTAATAAACTTACATACCCTCTTAGGATTAATAAGCGCACGGTGAGGCTGTATTTGTTGAAGTCTATCTACCCTGCATGCAGTGTGAAAAAAAAACTTTTCTTGCAGATACTGTCTTCCAGTTTCTCACTCTGGCTTCTTTATATTTGGGCGACTCTCCCGTTCGAGAAAGCACTGTCTGAAGTTCGATAAGATTTCGTTTAATCTCTTGGTTTGAGGCGATCTATGCTTTTTTCTGTACCTGTTTTCTCTTCTTGTCACTACACACTTATATCTTTCCTTCCTTCCTATGTATCCTTTCATTTTCCCAATATGAGGCGTTCATTCTATCCATGTTTTATCGAAATCCGTGGAGGTATGTATTATTAATAAATTTTCAAAGATCATGAGCTAACTATTAGCAGACGTGATGACTATGAAAAAATATCAATTATTTTTAAAACCATTTATATTTGAATAATATCCTTTTGGAAATCATTCATACTCTATCTCCTTTGGTGAATTATTATTATTTAAATGTCTTACAACCATGCTTGCTCTTGTAGCTTTAGATTTTCTTTCCAGCTAATGCAAACTTTTAAGGTCAGCCATGTTTCATATATTCGCTATCCCTACCTTTATCAATGCTGGTCGGCTTGACGAAGCGCACATTTTTCAGCCACTTTCAAACTTCAAAGCAAGTCCCACCGCGTTGTCCTTGCACTCTTATCTCGGTATGTGAGTGTGTGTGTGTGTGTGTGTGTGTGTGTGTGTGTGTGTGTGTGTGTGTGTGTGTGTGTGTGTGTGTGTGTGTGTGTGTGTGTGTGTGTGTGTGTGTGTGTGTGAGTGTGTGTGAGTGTGTGTGTGTCGCGTTACACATTTTTTTCACAAACAAAGCAAGTGGTACCAAATCTCGCTACAGACATGAAGGAGATGAAGAAGACATGGAAGGACCTTGAACTGATGGCACGTGACAGAAAGACTTGGTATAAGTTTGCTGAAGACCTATGCTTCTGGAGCTGAAAGGTGATGAGAAAGAGAGAGATAGCGAGAGTCAACATTTCTACTGCTGTGTAACATTGACATAAAAAGTGGGGTATATTTGAAGTATAGAACATTTCCATTTTGGGATATAACAAATCTGGAGTGGAATTGTATTATTAGGTGTGTGTAAATGTTACCGAGATTTCCCCTCATTCATGTCGTCATATTTAAGTGTTAGCCTCGTTTGAGCAGTACTAGTTATGTCCGTGTCTTCCGTAGAATAAGAACAACAACGTGTGGCGTTTTGAAGTGAAGACTCGCTCATTCTAGAAACTGCTTTAGCTGGCTCAAGGCCTCCAGCATTACATCACAAAGAACAAGTGTAAAGAAAACTAGCTGGCTCAAGGCTTCCGACATAGCAGTACAGAGAACGTTTAAGGCAAACTAGCTGGCTCAAGGCCTTCGACATAACAGTACTGTCCTGTATGATTTATCAGATAGGTAATAGATGTTTATAGCCTTGTCTGAGCAGAGGTGATAGTGATGACAATGTGAAAGTAAGGGGTAATACATTTTTTTTTCACGAGGGTGATCGTGTAAGAGAAAGAACAGTCTCTGGATAGAATAATTTATCTAATCCAGCCTATCTGGACGACGATATTTAAATCAGACGCACTTTCTCTCCTTGTACGAAAATACAAGTTACACTGCACTCAATTGAACACAATTCTGTGACAAATACGTACGAACGTGAAAACAAACTATGGATAACATAATGGATAGGGGTTGACCGACACAGTAACTAAAGGTTTAATAAAGTTTATTATAAATAGAAAATCACAACATAAATCATATGCATCAAGAGATCATGGTTTACAGACAAAATGAAAATTAATCAAATAGGTTCTCCCCTCTGGTAAAGGAAAAGAAAGGACGATCCCAACAGAGGTTAATTAACCCAAAAGATCAAAGGTTAACAATAAGTTATGAAATAGTCAGTATGGGAAAAGAATAGGTTCCTAATGTAAACTATCCCGTGACTAATCAGATTATTGAGATAATAAAAAAAAGAAAGAAGAAACCATATAAGTATATGATGTTAACAAAAAACATAAGTTTCTTTCTCTGTTCATTCAATTCACATACACGCAGTGGCCACTTTCAGATACACTTACCCCAGTAGTTGTCGCAGGCATTCCAAGGAAATACACTAATAAGTGATATATATATTTAGTGTCAAATTTAAGTTTGCCAAATCCAGACCCAGACTCTCCGTAGTTGCTGACTGCAAATTTCACAGGAGTCGCTAGTCGGTGTTAAATTTGTACTGGATACAATAAGTTATCTATGCCTTCAGTTGGTTGGAGTAAGGTTCATGCGTGGTGATCGCCGATGTAGAATAAATAGAACATATACAGTTCCTAGGTTGTTTAGCCTCAGGTGGCTGAAACGCTAGGTTTAAGTTACACAAATGTTGCTGACAATATCTTGCCACAGTTGGCTGATTATATATATATATATATATATATATATATATATATATATATATATATATATATATATATATATATATATATATTATAAGCATCCAAGAATATTTAATATTGATGAGCTTCTTGCTGTGACCTGTGCGGTCCAATTTTCCTGAGAGAAATCAGAATAGAACCATTGAATTATAATATTAACTGGGCTAGAACTATTACCAGATTTACTTATATATATATATATATATATATATATATATATATATATATATATATATATATATATATATATATATATATATATATATATATATATACTTACTTACTTAGTCGTTCCCCTTCTACCGTGAGGTGTAGAGGTTTGGAAGAGAGAGCGCCAGACCATTCTATCAGCTGTCTTCTTCCTGGCCTGGTTCCATTCTAGTCCTCGGTCCTTCAAAGATTGTCTAATGTTGTCCTCCCAGCGAACTCTGGGTCGTCCTGGAGGTCTGGATCCCTGGCTCTTTGTTTCCCATGCTTGTCGTGGTAGCCGATCTTCTCCCATTCTGCAGACATGGCCAAACCATCTTAGTTGGGACTGTTCTATTTGGGTCTGCAGCGGATGGGATTTCAGGCCTTGACGTATCGTCTGGTTGCGGACCATGTCTCTTCTTGTTACTTCAACCACTTTCCTCAGAAATGAGGTATCTGAGGAAAGTGGTTGAAGTAACAAGAAGAGACATGGTCCGCAACCAGACGATACGTCAAGGCCTGAAATCCCATCCGCTGCAGACCCAAATAGAACAGTCCCAACTAAGATGGTTTGGCCATGTCTGCAGAATGGGAGAAGATCGGCTACCACGACAAGCATGGGAAACAAAGAGCCAGGGATCCAGACCTCCAGGACGACCCAGAGTTCGCTGGGAGGACAACATTAGACAATCTTTGAAGGACCGAGGACTAGAATGGAACCAGGCCAGGAAGAAGACAGCTGATAGAATGGTCTGGCGCTCTCTCTTCCAAACTTCTACACCTCACGGTAGAAGGGGAACGACTAAGTAAGTAAGTAAGTATATATATATATATATATATATATATATATATATATATTCAAGGCTAGTATATAAATTACCGCAATCAGAAAACTGAAACACTCCACGAAAATCTATTAATTTTCACTCTGTACGAGAAATCTTAAGATAATGAGCTAGTGAATTCAGATAGATTTCTGGCAACTGATCATGGCTATCGGAGAGACATGGTATATATTGATATGTTCCGTACTATCGTTCTTTAATGTGAAAGTCACACCACTGCCAGACCCGAGCCAATTTGCCGTTCGATTTCTTGAATCAAAGGTAATTTTACCACCTCTTGACTTTCATCATCTCCGCCTTGCCGAATATCAGCTACGCAATTTTCACCTGAAAGTTTTAAAATCCAAGGTCCGTCTCACTGAATATCGTGTGTTCCCCTGATCAAAGATTCTATTACGCCATGCTCCGCGCTTCGCTCTCTGTTTCACATAAGGCGTAATTGCCAGATGGCCCACGTGTTAATTGCACTGGTGAATCCTTCGTTCATGTAGTAGAAAATATACTCTAGATGGGGAGGGGCAAAAGTGGATGATTGCTGCTGCACTATTTTCATCTGTGACAAGTACAAAGAACAAGTGTAAAGAAAACTAGCTGGCTCAAGGCCTTCGAAACAACAGTACAAAGAACAAGTGTAAAGACAGCCTTAAGTTTATATATATACATATTTCGATAAAAGTCCAGGATATGTTGACATTTCTAATGGACATGAAGCATGATGAGATGGAAAGGAAGTGACTTCAGCGTGTACCATTAATGCAAATATATATTTTTTATATAAAGTTTTGCTTCGTTTTGGCGAGGCCCGTCCTGTTCAACCTAGTCGGTTATATTAGGGCGCATGTCCAAATAAAAAAGACCTTTAGGTCTCATTACTATATTAATGCAAATACAGAACATGCTAGAGATTATGACAGGCACCCTCGATGAAGGGGACGGCCCTGACCTGATTTGGTGTGTGTAGTTTTTATTTGTTTTCTTATGTTTACTTTTATGTAAATGAATTATGACAAAAGAAAGTAAGTTAACTTCATCATCATCATCATTATTATCATCATCAGCAGCAGCAGCAGCATCATCATCTTCATCACTTGCAGCAGTAGCAGTGATAGCAGCCACGCATGAAGAAAAAAATCTAACGTGGCACTTTGAATTTCACAAAACATGTGTCGGTTACGAAATATACTTTTCTTTTCACTTAAATTAATGTAGGTCTACTGGACATTACAATGGACGTAAAGCCGGAAAGTGCTACCTTCCTGGAGTTTGTCGACGCTATCCAGGTCAACTCGACATTGAGTACAGTGGGTTACAACAACAGTAATGACAGTTGTACTCATTATGAGGTATGTGCCAGCAGTTTTAGGCTGACAGCTTAGACACTACATCGATTAATCAATGCCGTTGTGCTGTATCGGAGGTGTATTTGTCTTTGGGTATATTGCTCAACACCCCGTGTGGTTCCCTGGGGGGGGGGGGGGGGTCTTTGAGGAGAGAAAGAATATGACACTGTCAACGGGGCGGGCAAGCTTATCATTAACAAAAATGACTTCAATAACCATCACTGCAAGAGTACATGGAATTCTTTGCTACAGGCTTCCTACAAGGTGACCAGCTACAGAGATGGCCCTTGATAAGGTGTTCAAAATGAAATGATGAAGGGTGATAGTAGAGCTCACCAAATCTGTCCAGGTGTGCCTTTCTTTGGGTCTATTGTCAAGTCTTTCATGGTCTTTCTTCTCAATACACGCAAAAATCATCTCTCTCTTTCTTCCGTCCCATATCGTTGATATTAAATGAGTATTTTCATCTTTGGCACTCCGGACAAAGTAGCAACCCCCGCGTAAAAGGACACACAGACTACATAATCACCATAAATAATACTTTTGTGAGAAACCACACAAACTGAAAGCAAACACTTGGTTTCAATGATTGGTTTCCATACATCAAAAATGGCAAAGATCACTTTGAACTTTTTATGCAAGCATTAAGAGATGTCAGATTAAAAGTTCTCATGCAAGAAACCAAAATTGGCTTACCGAGTAGATAGATATCGTTTCTGGCTTACACTGTCGGGAGATGTAGTTGATGACGTACACAGTGGATACCTGTAGGTTGTGACTTACAGAGCAGATAGAAATACTAGATGGCTCACAGAGCAGATTGAAATACAAATACTAGATACATCCCAGAGCAGATTGAAATACACATACTAGATACATCACAGAGCAGATAGAAATACTAGATGGCTCACAGAGCAGATTGAAATACAAATACTAGATGGCTCACAAAGCAGATTAAAATAATAGATTGCTCACAGAGCAGACTGAAATAGTCGGTGGCTTATAACACATATGAAAGTGCTAAGCGACGCACAGAGAATACCGGAATGCTAAGTAAATTACACAGTAGACAGGAATACTAAGTGACACTCTGTGTGCGTACTATACGATATTTCTTTGAGCTATGACATTATCTCTCTCTTTTTTTTACATGTATATGACTGTTGTGTGGTGTGTGCGCCACTTTGTATGTGTGAACGCTAGAACTACATATACCGCAGAAATAGTTATATTAGCATGCATAGAAGGCCCATTCTATTGGCCTCACAAAGATCGACAAATTGTTACTCACTGTAGCGGAAGGTTTTTCTTCTATGATGATAGTGATAGAGAAGAATTAGAATTTCTCTCTAGAACATATGAAGTCCCAGTACCAGAGACGTGCAGCTGGTATCAAAATAGAGTTACGGCTGTGAATACCCTGAGCTGGACAATAGATTTAGGCTGTCAGAAGTATACTGCGCCCCTTCGCTAAAGTAAAACTATGTGATAAATATTAAATTAGGAAAAATAACTCAAAATTTAACAGTTAATAATTTAACAAGTCAAATAAGTACAATTTCATAATTTATTACATACATCTAACTATCTGTGTAATGTGAAATGTGTGTTGAAAGATATTGAACGTGTATAGTTAATATTTATTTACATCTGAAAATAAATAATAGAAAATCTTGGATGTCTCTTCCAAAAGGAATTTTTAAGTTCAAAATCTTGGATTTTTCTTCCAAAAGAATTCAAAATCTTGGATGGTTCTTCCAAAAGGAATTATAAAGTTCTGTCACTGTTCATTTATCTATCGTGCTGTGTAGTCCTTATATAGTTTTATCATACACAATCGCTATCAATGTTACTTTTGCTCACAGTGACCTCAGAATTGAGTACATGATTACTCAACTTTGATGTAGTCTTGGACATATGGTGAAATCTGGTGACAAGTCCTCCAGCCCTCTGTCACAGAGCTTATGATCATTAAATTGCCTATATCTTCTTCTTTTTCTTTCACCCGTATCCTCTATTTATTATCACTCTTTTATCCTTTTTGTTTTTTTCGCATTCGTTCGTTTGCGACTATATACATTACTATTTTCCCATTCTAACGTTTACCTGTTTCTTTTCTCAAAACTGGAAACGCAGTAGATGACATAACGTGTCAGTCTCTACAGAGACAGGAGAGCGTTAAAATGCATTCTATTTGCATTAGATGTCAGTGGACGAAACTGTGACTTTCGCTTATCTCAGACATACGAGCAGACTATGTCTGCACTTTCAGCTGACAGGCGCGTTTTCCTCGGCTGAGCGCTCAGGAAAGGCGCGATAACTGACATCTCTACGGCGCAGTACGAGACAGGTGTCTGGGAATTCCACCTGACACGACACTCATTGCGGGCCATGGTCAGCGTGAGGTGCGAAAACTGCCTGGGCATTGGAGACAAGCCGTCTGAGAGTCGCAACTGACACGCGCCCTCTCGGTCAGTAGGTGGCAGTTACGGCATGCGTTTAAGTGTTAAACGTAAGCGTTAAAGACGGAAAGGGGAGAGTACTTCGTTTTGCGAAATTAAACGTTTACCTCTTTGTCTGGTAATAGATATAACCAGAGTTTGAAACTAGATTTTCATTCTTGCTCCTAAATTTTTGCAGTAGACAGATCGCTGTGCTAGATCATATATCTGTGTTTTGGCGAAGTCTGAGTTTCTTGGCCATTTTGCCGAGCTCTAGACTACCATTTGATTGCAGTATTCTAGTTCATGGTTTAGTCTGTAGTTCTGTGTGGGGAGGTAAATATTATACATATTATCTAGTATTTTGTGAAGTGTTTAAAGTGTTAAATCGCTTATTTTATTTCACTAGTTAAATTTGGTGCAGAGCGCTTAATTTATATAGTCTGTATTATTTTATAGTGACGAGTTACAGTGGAAAACAGAAATTATATTTCTAGCTTAAACTCAGTCGGCTATTACGGAATTTAATTTTACTGCTAAAATAATCAGACGAGAATAAACTTTCTAAACTAACTTTATTAATGCTAGATGCTTCATGAGTGGTGATGGAACACGTAGGTATTCCTAATTCATGATGATTGATTTTATGTATATAACTTATTTCACAGGAAGGTTTAAATGATAAGTCAAGCGGTACGCTTGCAGTTTAAAAAAAGAAAATGTAAGTTATAGTGAGTACATAATATGTAAAATATTTCATATGTGTTTTTCTTTATTCAGTGAATACTGGGTAACCCAAATTTTGCCGGCGTTTAGTACATAGACATACCTGGGAGAAAGATAAACATTTTATCTTTTAACCACGTGGGTTTACAAGTTAACACCTGTCTGACAGTGCGTGTGTCTTCATAAATAGACAGAGTACAACTCTCACTAACGGGTTTTATTAAAGACTAAATGTTTTATACTGGGCCTTTGAGCCAGATCAGATTTTCTGCACAAACTCTATGTACAAATTTAGCCGTTGTGGCAAGTAACGTATTAACGTCAGTAACATTCCGACGGAGTTTCGACTAGTGGTGTGGTGACCAAATATAGTCATTTCCTGAAAGTAGACACCGATCTGACATTCCTCAATTCTAGAAACCTAAGCTATTGACACTGTGCTCGTTGTTAATGTTTCGTGCCTGGACAATTTTAATGTGACCTAAACAGACATCCGAAAAATAAGAACACCCAAGGAGTCGTTCCCGGAAGCAGAGAATTCATCCTGTCTTTTTGGAACTGGGGATTTCTTGGTCAACGACTGCCTTGACGAGTCTGTAGGTGAATGTCCTAAAAATTGTATTACCAGAAGTGGCTATCTAAGCTGTGAGTATGAACATGTGCACGTGTGCTCGGCTGAATGAATAAAGTGAATGCAGGACGGAGTGATTTTTTTTATTGTTGTAATTGGGCACCCATTTTGCTATCTTAACTTTCTGTATGCAAGTATTGCTAATCATATTTCCCTTAAAATAGAGCAGAGATATCAAGTCTGTCCATATCTTAAGAAGGGGAAATATTAGACCCAATCCTATGTATCCTTGTTTCCTTGGGGCTATCACTTTCTTCCAACAGGATTGTGGGCATACCTCGAGGGATGAGATCTAACTGTGGGTCTATCATTTCTTGTAGCAATTCCTTGTTTTTTTTAATGACTATTTGTATATGTTTTGATGTAATTTCTAGGTGTTGTGAAGAAATTTTAGATAATAATTAGAATTTCTCTTAAAATTAAGCAGCGTGTTGGTCAGCTCGTTCTAGAATATTTATATAATCATTTGTTGTCGTTTTCCCACGTCTGTACGTCCAACTGTCATCATATATGTGCGTGCACGTGAGTAGTTATATATATATATATGTGTGTGTGTGTGTGTGTGTGTGTGTGTGTGTTTAGACTGTCTGACTCCTCGAAAGCTGTCGTAGAAGATAGGTGAGAGAGAGGATTTCTCGATCTCAGAGACAGCCTCTTAATCACATTCTACCATCTCACTCGTGGAAATCTATTGCTATTACTACTTCTCACTGTGATTATCACTTATTCTAATCTATTCAGAAGGGACCAACCCAAGTCTTAATTCCCCTATCAACAATCTACGACACCCTCCCAAACAGTAAGGGGGACCAAAGCGCTGAAGCTTGGCTGACCCCTATGCTCCACTAGCAGTATAAACGGGCCTCCGTTACACTAATCACTTGCTTCTGAACTTGCACAAATACTTTGTTCAGAGGCTCACTCAGAGACGTAATGATAGAACCTGGAACAAAAGGGTAACATGTGGCTATGTGGTTCTATAAGCACACATGCTACAGAAGTTGATGAAGCAATCATGTTTCAGCGTTGGCGTATAAATGAATGATTCATCACGGCTGTTTGTCAGCGATCTTTTAGTTATTTCCCCTTTTTCCCCGACCGCGCTATTTATAGCCCACTTGACAGAGGTCACGTGGTCAGCTTCCTAATGGGAAAAACATGTGGCGATGTTTACTTTTGATAGGGCTTAATTAATGCTTTTAGGCTACTTTATTATTATAAATACCGGCTTTAATTTTGCGTAAAGCTAGACTAGAAATGTTAGAGTAAATTTTAGAACAAGAACAAACATTTTATCACAATTAGAACATAAGATATAATAGTCTGAAATAGTGTAAAATTTACGTTTTTTTTATATTTTGTTATGGTTTGTTTATATACAATTTTCACTAAATCGGTCACAATCAACATGCATAACAAATTACAGAAATCAAAAGTAGAAAACCTGCAGAAAATGGATATCAAAGATTTGTTTTGGTTTCATGCGTCAAACATTAATTATTGAAAGTTTAAATTGCAAGTCCACATTTATTACCTTAAAATAACACACCCAATTGTCCCCAAAACATGTTTGAATTGCTTTTATGCTACTTTATTATTATAAATACCGGCTTTAATTTTGCGTAAAGCTAGACTAGAAATGTTAGAGTAAATTTTAGAACAAGAACAAACATTTTATCACAATTAGAACAGAAGATATAATAGTCTGAAATAGTGTAAAATTTAGGGGTTTTTTTTTACATTTTGTTATGGTTTGTTTCTAATTCAATTTACACTAAAACGGTCACAATCAACATGCATAACAAATTACAGAAATCAAAAGTAGAAAACCTGCAGAAAATGGATATCAAAGTTTTGTTTTGGTTTCATGCGTCATACATTAATTATTGAAAGTTTAAATTGCAAGTCCACATTTATTACCTTAAAATAACACACCCAATTGTCCCCAAAACATGTTTGAATTGCTTTTATGCTACTTTATTATTATAAATACCGGCTTTAATTTTGCGTAAAGCTAGACGAGAAATGTTAGAGTAAATTTTAGAACAAGAACAAACACTTTATCACAATTAGAACAGAAGATATAATAGTCTGAAATAGTGTAAAATTTACGTTTTTTTTTTTTTACATTTTGTTATGGTTTGTTTCTAATTCAATTTACACTAAAACGGTCACAATCAACATGCATAACAAATTACAGAAATCAAAAGTAGAAAACCTGCAGAAAATGGATATCAAAGTTTTGTTTTGGTTTCATGCGTCAAACATTAATTATTGAAAGTTTAAATTGCATGTCCACATTTATAACCTTAAAATAACACACCCAATGGTCCCCAAAACATGAGAGCTAACAATTATCTCAATCATACATCATGAGTTCTGATCCAGTCTGCGCAATGTTTTTCTAATATGTGCTGTTTATGAATTGTCTTACTGGGGAATAGCTTTCTGAACAAAGACATATAAGTCTCTATCGATGCTGTTATTGATTCTTTACTAATTGGTTTACTGTGTGATATTTTGTTGTGTACTTTCTCAAATGCTTCTTTCAGTGAGTTGAATTGTTCTTGGGCAATAAAAGCTATGTTAGTTTATATCTTGTTTGTCTGTAATTTTCAGTGTTTGTGTAATGATTGCTCTTGTAAGATCTTTATAAACTTTTGTGTGTGAGATATCTGTGGCAGTGATTCCCTATAAATGCTCTGCTATTATAAGCCTGTTGTATGATTTTGTGTTTGGCTAGTACCTTGTCCAAGTGTGAGCAAACTGGACCAGACCTAGTACATAGATCTTGAAACTGAAGTTTGGCCAGCGCATCTTGTGCATTTTCAAGTCTAACTTTAAAATTATCTGTCTCCTCCTTATCCTCACAAAGTTCAATACCTACCTGAAAAATTCAATTTTAGCTCCTAATTCTTCTGCCTATTTCCAGTTCCTACTAAATCTCTTCAAGTTCTTAAAAGTACTAATGTTTGCATGTATCTCTTGCGAATTCTCAAATATCTTTGCGTCTATTGTATCAGCTACCTGTTCTAGAAGTCTGTGGTGTTTCAAAACAATGCCTAATAAAATATGAAGGTAAGGAGGAGCTACATTTTCAATTTCAATCTCTAGCATTGGTTTGTGTAAACAATTATGATAATGTGCCACTTGCCTTTTATTCCCTTTCCCATATTTCATATATCTATTGTAATCTCTTATCAACATGGCCAAACTTCTTGGTTTGCAAGTTGTATGCAATCTGGATGTCTTTGATGAAAATGTTTGGTTTGTCTGGAGCTCAAGGAATATACCCATGTCTGTGGTGTCTCCAGCAAAACAAGGAAATAATCCCCGAATAAGAAAACAACAACTTGTTTACCATCCCACTCTAAATATTTTAGTGACTCTATCTGAGCTTTCATGCCATTCATAAATATTTCTAAATTATCATATGTATCTCTGACTCTAGCCATTGATAAAAGGATGGTATTAGATTTAGAATTTGGTTTCTCTAAATTTACTACCTGCATTGTAACTTTGAATGAAAGAAGATATACAAACAGTTACTTAGAATTCTTTGGCCGCCGTCGTGTGCACAGGATTGTCTACCAAAGAACACCAATGGAACAGTCCTTATCTCACACACAATTAAAAAAAAATTCATATTATAAATAGAAGATTAACAAGACTTGAAAGATAGATCAAATTATGTGGAAGTAATCTATCTATAGCTTTACATGTTTTCTGACGCTTATATACGTAGCTAAATATCATTATAAATGAATGAAAATGCAAAAAACAGATGGTGTTTACAAAAAAGTTATTTTTTTTACTACCTTATTTAAGATTTTTGAGTATCAGGAATGCGTTTACAGGGATTTAAATGCTATAAAATCTGGTGACAATATGCTTGTTCTTGTAATGCCACACTCACAAAACTGACTACCACACATTCTCAAGATATGAAACCAAAAAAAAAGTATGTGGAAATAATCTTTAGCTTCCCTTCGAGAAGTCTTTATAATTATAAACTCAAACGAATGGGCCGATTTTTAGATATTAAATTAATAAAAAGATTACTTATTTTATGAATTTCCTTAAATGATGACGCTGTTTTCAAAAGTCTGTAACTCCGTCAAAACTAATTTCAAAGAAATAAAAATGCAATCAAAAATAGAACACAGAACAAAGTTATAGTACACAAAAGAATTTTAGCGCTGTGTTTATCCAGAACGAGTGTGTAATGATTTATATTTTACTGATTTTACTCACACATCAGCTGATTTTCCCCGCCAAAAACTTAAATAGTCTTTTACGGTGCACACAAAATTTTATACCCGGTATCAGAATTCCGGTCACCGAAACTAAAAGAGCGCTCTGGTATAGGGCACAAACAGCCGTGTCATGGCAGTGTAAATCAAAGATAGCACGATAAGACAGTGTCTAATGTGCAGAACATAACCAAAATACACGAATAAATCACATGTTATGATACATGGGTATGTTATAACCTTTGCCTTCCACTGATGGATGCCAAGTCACTTATGTACTTGCTGAAATGCCGTAAGCTTCCAGCCAAGAACTAGCCAGGATATATTTGGCTAAACAAATAAGTGTATGCTTCCTGACCATGCCGGTGGAGGTTATCTCTGGTTAGCTGTCATATGCTCTCTGCATACCCTTATTATTTATTTATGATGCAATTAATTCGTAAACACATCTGAAATCAAATGATATTAGTCACACATAGCATTAATAAACCTACATACCTTCTAGGATCTATATACAGTGTGAGGCTTTTTATATTGAAGATCAACAGCCCTGCATGCAGCTCGGAAAAGGCTTTGCCGTCAGATGATATCTTCCAGCTTCTCATTCCTGCGTCTTGATTTTGTGTGTGTGATTTGATTTTTTTTTAAATAAAATTTTGCCTCGTTCTGCCGAGGCGCGTCCCGTTCAACCTAGCCGGTTATATTAGGGAGCATGTCTAAATATGAAAGACCTTTAGGTCTGGAGAATTACTTGTAGTTATGTGTTAGTTATGAACCGTCCGCTCTGTCCTTATATACGGCTAAGTCTCACGTACGAGAAAGCCGCACTCTGGTCCGCTAAGATTTTTGTCAAATCTTTTAGTTTGAGACGATCTGTGCTACTTCGATATTTAGTTTCTCGCCTTCTCACAACACACTTATCGCTATCCTTCTTTCTTCTGTATGTTGTCTTTTCCCCCATTGGGAGCTACTATTCTATCCACTTTTAATCGAAATCCGTTGAGGTATGTATTTTATATCAATTTTTATAATATTGATCAGATATCAGCAGAAGTGGTGACTATAACATTATTTAAATATCTTAATAACTACTTACATTTAAGTACTACCAGGCTTTAAATCTGTCCCTTAATATCCCCTGTTGCGAATAATTCCAACTTTAATATCCTTCGACAAAGCGTAACTGTGTAGCTTTAAATCTACTGTCACTCCAATGCAAATTTTTAAGTCGGCCATATTCCACATTTCCCAACGGGCTGATCACCCGTTTGCCAGTCACTTTGATTACGGAAACAACGACAAATGGATTGATTTGTCATTGCCCTAAAGACGCCATTAGGCGTGATGGGAACAACGGCAAAGAAAATCTATTCGCTGTTGCCCTTAAGACGCCACTAGGCGTAATGGCCACTGACTGCTTTGCCGGTCGTTGGCTAAGGATGGAAGAAGAAGAAGAAGAAGAAGAAGAATATTCCACATTTATCCGCTCCTTCCTGCCTCTTCTCAAAATAATTCTGCCTAGCGTCACCTCAAAGCAAGGCCAGCCGAGCCGTCCCTTCTCCTTTTATTGCACGGTGTCGCGGTCTATGTTTTTTTTATTTTTAAATGAAAAGAAGCATTGTGGAAACAAATTTCACTACACTCACTATGGAACACTATAAATATTTTTCACTATTAATATTACGATGTCTTTGAAAGAAGGAGGCGACGTTGTAAGTGGGTTATTTAAAATTCTTTTATTGCGAATCATGGATTTATCAATTTTCCCACTACAGTCGAGCATTCTCAGAATTGCTCTAATTAGCTGGTGCAATTTTATCAGGACATAAAATAATAATAATAATATAGCCTGGTTTTTCTTGCCATTCGGTTAGAAGCCAATTACACGCCCTACAGAAAGGGCAGGACAAAGAATCCCAGTGCAAGTAATATTTCAGTAAAGGAGAGAGAGACATGAAATTATCACATGGTCTCTTCTTGGTAATTGTCACGGAATTGCCTCCCGTGCTGTGCAGTAGTGGTCCAACAGTGGTCAAAACTCAAAGTATCTAATATGGGTCTTCAAATGTGTCTTCCTTCGCACAAAATTACTCTAGGCAGAGTTGTAGATAGAAGGGTAATGATGCCTCTATCTCAAGGGAGTTTTCATAAGATATTTCAAAAGTCAAGAAAAAAGCTGCGTTGTTCAGGGCAATTGTTAACTTATATCTGAACCGCAGCTTTTATGAAGAATTCAGCAATTATTAATTTCAGCTCGTTCAAACCCCCACCCTGATTTATTCAGTGGAATTCTTCTTATTATAGTGTAGCTCTGTTTAGAGTGTATTTAGTAAATTGGCGGAGACAAACATGCAGTACATTCAAAATAATTAAATCGACGTTAAATGTGTATACTTACAAATAACAGATTTAATAATCACTTAGGTTTAACAAGGTTCTAAAAGAATGAGTAATGATTTATCAAAAAAATTTTCAAAACTGTCGTGATGTAATAATTGTTTGTAAAGGAGGTCACTTTGCAGCTTTTATATGTTACTCTGCTGTCAGTGACGGTTCTGCTGCTTTTAATGGTTTAGTCCTTGGTAGACTGGGTCATTGATCACACTCGTCACTGGTCAAGGTTGTAGGGCGCAGCACGTTCCCAGTAGTGTCAGGGAGTGTACACGAAGTTGGTTCCTCGTCTTAAAACCCCGTCTGATGATGGTGTATAGTTTGGATGTCAGGCCACTTGTACCCTTCTTGTTCAAGAGATAGTACTCTCAACTGGTACCACTAACTAGTATGGTAAAAGAAGAGAAACGAATACCCTCTGAGTATTGAGTTTCCCGACACATAGTTATGTGTTTCCTTCTTCCTATTGCACCATCCCATCTACCTCAGAATTTACCCTCGGTGAGAATTAAGCTTAATCCCTCGAGAGAAAACTTTCCTTACATTTAAATTGAATAGCTTTATATTTACTTTACATTCAAATGAAAAGGTTAATGGTATAGATAGAATATGTTTACATTTACATGTACACTGGTTGAAAAATGTTCACAATATAGATAGAATATGTTTTCATTTACATTTACACCTGCTTGAAAAGCTTGACAACTTTCATTACGTTTAAAGTGAAAATGTTTACATAGACTTTTACACTGGTTCGTAAATGTAAATATTATAATTAGAATGTACCTAATTTCTTTCATCTTTCCCTCCCTGCTCCATATGAAACGTGGGACTACCTATGCTTTTAGTTCTCTTTAAGAAACGAGCGATAAAGCAGTCACCAGCCCTTGCAGTGGTGGTTTATGACATCATCATTCTATATGCTGAGGTTGCCAGCCTCAAATGACTTGGACATCCACGAGCAATTTTCACGTATTAATATTCACATGGCAGTATATACATATTAGTTCACATGTTAGTAATGCAAAATATAGAATGTAAAATGTACAACTTACGCCAAAACAGTATGTGTAAAGGCACTAGCAGATGCCTTTTTCTCGTGTTCTAAGGGGTCATTACATTAAACTCCCACTTTGACTCCGTGTTTCAGTTTCCTCATATTCCGGTTTTCCTTGTTACAATAGTATAGTTTTCTATTGTCAAGATCCTCAAACAAAGTCCGGTCCTGATAATGGAAATCTGATCTTATTCTTCACTCTGGTAGGTCTGGTTGTCGTTTTTGCAAGCGATTCTCGCAGTGTTTTAAAACTGCAAAAAGGTCAGATTATATTGCATGTCTTCCCCCAGCCTTTGTTTGTTATAATGCTAAGCAGGGCTCCACTCGTTTTAAACGTGCGTGTTTTGTGGGGTAATTCAAAATTATTTCCGCCTGAAATTCTGTGCGTGGTGCAAAAGGTCACCTCTCCCATATATGGCAATAAAACAACTGATTGCATTCTCTGCAATGAGAGTAAGATGAAATATCTTACTTTTCTCTGAAACAGGTAGACAGGAAAGGATGATGTCATTCATGTCCGTTCAGAATGGGTCCCCAGACGAGTAATATCTTAATCCGTCGCTTATGCACACAAATTCCGTTTACGGTCGAGTAATTTTATCGCTGGGCATGGCTTGGGCAAACAAAATCATGCGAAAACTGACCAGGCCCATCTGGGTGTTACCTGCGCTAATCTCAGCAAAGCTGTGAAGCACCAAGCAAATGCGATGAATTTTCACCAACAAGGAGTGTCAAATGATTTAACAATATCAAATATATGTTACATAGCAGAGAAAGAAAGAGGTGCCGACCATTAAAAAGCACATACTAAGTCAATACAACAAATTTCACAGAATACTGCCGTAGTGAAGAAGAGATCGACACAAAATAATGTCACAGTAAAGTATTGTTCTGCAGTATCGGTGCCTGGGTGTTCCTTACGCGTTTATCTCTGTAGTTATTTCGGATTATTGCTTTTATCTCTGCATATGTAGCCCTAAATTCTTTTTTGATTTTCTTTCCTCCTGCATTGGCAAGTTTATCTGCCTTCTCATTTCCATTTATATTGCAGTGAGAAGGAACCACTGTCCTTTTACATGTTTGAATTCATAGCTGGTTTTCAATAGTCCTTCTACCAGGCTGCCTAATCCGTTGTTTTTATTGTTCCCGAGGGCTGTGATGACTGACAGTGAGTCTGAAAGGAACACTATCTTGTCTCTAACTTACTTACTTACTTAGTCGTTCCTCTTCTAACATGAGGTGTAAAGCTTTGGAAGAGAGAGCGCCATACTATCATATCGGCTGTCTTCTTCCTGGGCTGGTTCCATTCTAGTACTCGGTCCTTCAAAGATCGTCTAATGTTGTCCTCCCAGCGGACTCAGGGTCGTCCTGGAGGTCTGGATCCCTGGCTTCTAGTTTCCCATGCTTGTCGTAGTAGTCGATCTTCTCTCATTCTGCAGACATGGCCAAACCATCTTAGTTGGGACTGTTCTACTTGGGTCTGCAGGGGTTGGGTATTTAGGCCTTGACGTATCCTCTGGTTGCGGACCATGTCTCTTTGTGTTACTTCAACCACCTTCCTCAGATACTTCATTTTTGAGATTTGAATCTGGCTTTTGTGGGTTGAAACCATTGCGCATGACTCGCATCCATACGTCAAGACTGGGACATAGATGGAGCGGTATACAGCCATCTTCATCTTCTTACCCACTTCTCTTTTGCTGAGGAATTCTCGATTTATGGCCTGAAAAAGTCTCCCAACTGCTGCTCTTCGGGTAGCCAACTCTTATTTGATGCCTCCCTTCTTGTCTATTACATCACCGAGGTATTTCTGGCGGTTGACCTGCTCCAGGATCTGTTCTCCCAGCTTAATTTGATGCCTTCTGTCCGCTTGTGATATCACCATGGTTTGTGTTTTAGAGCTGCTTATGACCATCCCTCTATTTTCCAGCTCTTCCTTCCAGACTTGCATGTTGGATTGAGGATGTGCCTCTGATTTCTTGCCTCTAACAAAATCTTTATTTTCCATGATGGTTATTGCAGCTGTTTTTTTTTTAGTGCTTTTTGATAGTACTAGTGCTACCCCGGTCATGTCCCAAGAGAAGACTAATATGGGAATATGCACGCGGCTGATAAGCTCAACGTGCAACCATCGTTTCTCCATGATCCATACTGAAAGAACATGGACAAAACGACGATATTATAATCAGTACATCAAAGGTAACTTCTTCGCACAGCGAACAATGCCTCAATTGGCTGTGTGTGGTGTTCCAAGAAACAGAGCCTCCCAGATCTGGGGCAGAGTTGCGTCTCGGCTCATGTGACGCTCAATGGTGCATCCACCTCAATGCACTAGTGGATGGACTTGAGGTATAGCATACATACAGGTGTGAGGGAAGCAAACCCGTAAAAATTGCTTGCTGAAATCGGATTTATCGGGCCGAAAGGCGTAGATATCGTAGCCTAACTACGACACAACATACTTACCGCTCAAAACTAACCACCAGCATTTTAAGAGAGAAATATGGCTGAGAGGGAACGCAAGCAAACAAACATCAACAGATGTAACTTATACTATGTGTTGAACAATGTGTAAGCTTCAGTCACTACGCATCCATCCAAACTCTGAGTGCCATTAAAAATTAAATTCTCGCGACCGAATCATTGAGTAACAGCAAGACTTTGGTGACATTCAGCATTGCAATTCATCATCACCCTAGGGCTTATGTGTGAGTAAATATTTGCATGCGCGAGCTATCAGCGCAATCCCATTCAATAATAATGTTGTTAGCCCTGGGATCATCATTAGTGCCTTCTGATTGGGCGGGAGTATGCCCCACAGCAGATTAAAATGTGACCCTTGTAGTTTTAACTGTTACGTTTACTCTGAGCAAAAGTAACATTTTAGAGTAACTTTGAGCACAGACGTATTATGTGATTGATAAAGTTGATAACGTTGGATTTTTATTCCCGTTAATGATATCCACCAAAAGATAGATATAAGTGGATGGAAGCAGACATCATCATCATCATCAGTTGATAAGATCTCTATGGTGTTGTTTGCTCCACTGTAGTGTATGGAATGTCAACTTGACCTACGCAGTGGTGTGTAGACATGGATTGAGTGTATAATGTGCGAATGATGATAAAGGTTCGTGGTGTTGACAAAAAATGTTCTTTTCTCACACTCATGTATGGCTGGAAGTCATCGACACCAACGACTGTGTACCTTTTCTAAAGTTTAATTGGACGTACACACTCGACAGCACAGATAGTGACAAATCACAGGTTGCCATAATACATCATAGTACAGTGGATAAATGGTCTTGCAATGTTACATGGGCACTCATGTAGAATAAGGGTATAATGGACTGTCAGTAGCCAAGCACTCAGTATCGCCCATACATATATCATCTGACTTCACTGACTGAGCACGTCAGCTTATAAACAATATTTCAGATGGCTTCTAAACCTAATCTCGTCTAGCGACGATTCTTCAACATAATGTTCAGCACATATTTTTCCATATAATAATATTGAACCGCTAATAACGGGTTCTCATGTGTAGCAGTGATCTCTGGACTAAACAAGCGATAATACGGGCATCCCTTTTCTCTTCTTGAAAGTCACTACATGTTTTGGTTCCAAGATGGCTTCACTCGTGAGCTGTCACTCACGTTTGGATACAGATAATGAATCTGTCCTAAATTAGTCATTCATAAAACATTTCATTGCTCTGTAGATTTGATCATGAACAATTGACTGCAATCTACAGGATATAGTGCTGCTAGGAATCGAAGTCGTTTTCATCGAGTCAAATATATTCTCTTAGACATTCAAATCGTAACTATCGAAAATGGTGGCTTCGATCGAGAGTTCATAAGAGTATCTTTGATTACCTTGGTATAGGAAATATGAAACTGCCATTCCTTGGCAATACAAATAAACACTGGGGTAAAGCATACACGATAGGTTTAGACGACTATCACTTTCCCCACCAATACTGAGATCACTTTTTCCCGGCGACAGGCCGACATAGAAAACACAGTCCCTATCGGGACGAAGCCAAATCACACCACACTCTAGCGACACATCCGCCGAATAGCCTTCGACCTCTCTAGAGACAACAGAACATATAGTTCGACTTAGATATGTAAAGATATACAGATATAAGACAGACTCGTCCTACTCAGACAAACAATACACATAAATTCAGGCCATAGATATTCTGAAGCAAGAACAATCTATTATTACCCAAACAACGAATAAATCGCAGTAAAATGGATTTATCCGCGGAGTTTGATCGAAAGAGCCGACACAACTTTCAAGGGAAGTAACTCAATAATGACTTTCCCTTAAGCACTAAAAAATTACCTATGTATAATATTGTAAGATATCAAAGACTGCACGTAACAGTCTTACCACACCTCCCGGGAAAAAAAAAATGGAACTTTTTTTTTTGGAAATACATCTAGGAGCAACGTACAATAGGCTCACAACGCATGAATAATGCGCAGATGAAAATATCAGGAATACCTATAACGCCTAATATGAGGCTAAGTCGACTTATGGAGCGACTGGTGAGAATGTGTCTCATAAACTGAGAGAAGTTATTTCTCTACAAGTATATTTTTCCAGGAAGGTGTCATCAAAGTATAATACAATTCTGGCAATTACACAATGCCTAAAAAATTCATATCATCATTTCGCATTAGATATCTTAAATTTATGATTTATGAAGAAAAAAATCATCAAAGCACAGCGGTGAATAAACATCAATGAACCGCTATGTAGTGATACAATCATTATATTATTAAATTACAAATGTGTATCTATCATGATATAGAAAAGGAACTACTATAGAACTAGACATATCAAGAAGTCTAAGCCCTAATAGTTATGTGGAATCATGTGGGCATCTTGACAGAATGTCTGCCATCACATTATCTGATCCACGAATAGCTCGCACAGAGAAATGAAAAGGTTGAAGAGCAATTGCATATCGAGTAGACCTCGAGCTCTTCAAATTCTTACTCTGTATAGCAGTAAGAGCTTTTTGGTCGGTTTCTACTATGAAATGTGCGCCTAGAAGGAATCTCTGTAGTTTGAGGATCGACCAAACCATAGCTAATAGCTCACGGTCTAAAACCGAATAATTCCTTTCTGCCGCATTAAGTTTTCTGGAAATATACATTACAGGATGCAGAGTTCCAGAATACTCTTGCATTAGTGCCGCTCCAATCCCAGTGGATGAAGCGTCACTACGAAGAACGAATGTCTTATCTTTAGTGGGTAGCACTAAAATAGGTGGTGTTGAAAACAGTGTTTTAATCTTATCCAGAGAGCATTGGCATTCCTGAGACCAGTGGACCACATTAGGCGAACCTTTCTTTAGAAGTGTTGAGAGAGGTGCCATGATAGAGGATAGATTCTGAATGAATCTGCCATAAAATTGAATAAGACCTAACAGACTTCTCACCTGTTTTTTAGTCTTAGGGATTGAGATGTTAAGTATCTTACTAGTATTATGGTCCTCTGTCTTTAGGAAACCATGACCAACTCGGTGGCCTAGGAAAGAAATTTCGCTAAAACCAATATAGGCTTTAGAGGGTTTCGCTGTCAGGTTGTGCTCACGCAAAGTAGACAGCAATTCATCTAACCCTGAATAGTGATCTTCCCAAGTATCGCTGAAAAGACAGATGTCGTCTAGATATGCAATGACATCTGACCGATAAGATAGGATTCGGCGCATCATGCGTACGAATGTAGCTGGTGCGTTCATAAGACCGAAAGGCATAAAATTCCATTGGAACAAACCTCTAGGTGTTGAAAAAGCCGTGAGAGGTTTGGCGCGTTCAGATAAAGGAACTTGCCAATATCCTTTAGACAAATCAAGTTTAGTGAAAAAATGAGATTTGGAGAGTCGAGTAAGTAGCTCTTCCAGTAAAGGCATAGGTTCGGCATCGAACTTAGTTACTTGATTCAATTTTCGATAGTCAACGCAAAGACGTATGTTATTGTCTTTTTTACGCACAATAACCATCGGCGAAGAATATGCAGAGGTGGATGGTTCGATTATTTTCAAATCTATCATCTCATCCAACTCTTTCTCGACCTGTGCTTGAAAATGTATAGGTATAGGATAAGGTCTAATCCTAATAGGAGTATGGTCAGTTAGAACAATGTCATGTTGAATGACATTCGTTTGTCCAGGGATGTCAGTGAGTACATCCTGAAATGTTTGCAACATAGTTGAAACTTGTCGCTGTTCTCCTAGAGACAAATCAGGAGAGACAGTAACGTTCTTCCATGATTCACTGGAATGAAGTGGGATCATTGGAAGAGGAAGATTTACATCTGAAAAACTTGTTTCCTCATCCTGTATCACGGACAGTGATGAGTAATGACCATGTGGTACTGGAGAATTGTCCGTTGCTTGGAAAATGGGTTGCAAATAATCCGGACGTTCATGGAATTCAGTAAGCATATTGATGTGGAAGGTTTTATGCTTCCCATCAATATCGACAATATAGTCGACATCGGAAATTTTCGATATTATATCGTACGGACCTTTCCAAGAAATAAGTAATCTGTTTTCCCTACAAGGTAGTAATACAAATGCTTTGTCACCAGGACAAAGTTGTCGTAAACATCTCTTCTTATTGGCAAATTGCCTTGCCTTCTGTTTCGCAAATTCAGAAGAAGAAGTTGCTAATTTGCATGCTTCGATAATCTTTTGTCTCAACGCAATGACATATTCGTAGGATGACTTTGTGTCATCGTCAATATTGTCAGATGTTATGAGATCGTGAAGCAACGACATAGGGCCACGCGGACGCGCGCCAAAGACGAGTTCAAAGGGAGAAAATCCCGTATGTTCATTGGGTACCTCTCTGTAAGCGAAGAGGGCCGCAGGTAAAACTCTGTCCCAGTCCTGAGGATGATCCTCAGTTATCTTCCCCAGTAAGTTTTTAAGTGTTCTATTAAGGCGTTCGACCATACCATTAGACATTGGATGGTAGATACTACTTAAAGATCTATCTATCTGCAGAGTAGACATTACTTGAGACATGGTATCTGATATTAGTTGGGTGCCATGGTCTGACAATATCTCTCCGGGGAACCCCAGACGAGAAAATATAAGCCAAAGAGCATCTGCAATATCAGCAGTAGTAATGCTCTTCAGAGGAATAGCCTCTGGCCAACGTGTGCACATATCAACACACGTCAAGATAAACTGATGTCCTCTGGCAGACTTGATCTTAAATGGACCAATTATGTCTATGGCCATTTTTTGGAACGGCCGAATAGGAATGTCCGCCGCCTGAATGGGTGCAGCATGCCGTGGACCTTTGGATTTAACTTCCTGACATACTTTACAAGATCGACAATAAATCCGTATGTCCTTGTTTACCAATGGCCAAAAGAAAGCCGCAAGGACTCTTGACTTAGTACGGGAAAAACCCATGTGTCCAGCACACTGAGAGTCGTGAGCGTGCTGCAAAATTTTAACTCTCAAATTCTTGGGAACCAGGATTTGAGAATGACTTGACGTAATGGAGTCTTGAACCATACGTACAAGTAGGCCATTCTTCTTTGTAATCCACGATTTACGACTTGTGTCTTTATTCGGATCACCTTTAGTTGCAAGAATGAAGAATTTCTTCAGAGTGGGATCATCTTCTTGCTGTTTTATAAACGAGTCACGAGAAATTACCAAGGGATTATCTTGGTTATGCACTTCATTATTTTCAATAGATGAAGTTTGAGGCATATTAAGAGCCTGAGCTCTAGTGACTACAGCGTTAGCAATCTGCATGTTTTGCCTTTCCCACGTGGAAATTTGTTGCGGAGTGCATTCTTTGACTCCATGAATGCGACCGATGATGAGGTCAGCGATCGGATTCGGAAGAAGACATGCGTGTACATCTCCTGTAAAGAAAGGAGTAGCAATCCTAATGATAGCAGTAGAGTATTTCTCTAATGTGCCGCCAAATGTTACACATTTGACTACTTGTCCAGTGGCACGGGAAGGATCTACGAGTGACTGCCTAACACCAATTGTGGTGCATCCAGAATCAAATAACACAGAGACTGGATTGTTATTCACTAAACCCTTATGTAAGACAAGAGAACCTCTTCCATCATGCGCGACTGATGCTGGAAGAGCAGGAAGAGGATGGCCACAGCTTAAAGTAGACACTGTGGTTGGCTCAAATAGCGTTTTGCATTGGGGGCACTGAGATGCTCTCCCAAAATCAAAAGCGGCACATGCCATATTACTAGCATCATTATTATCTTTACTCTGTTTATAGGCTTCATTGGACTCTTGTTGTGCAGAGTTTGCCTGAAAATGTGGTTTATGTCTTTTGTATTGAGATCTACCTCGGTTATTATCACCTCTGTAGTTATTGTTACCTCTATTGTAACCCCTATTTGGGTTTGAGTCATAGTTCCCTTGGTTACCATTATCATATTCATTATAATGAGTATCTCTGTAATTATGATCTTGTTGACTCCAAGACGGATAACCCTGATAGTTTCTATAATTACTTCCTCTACGGAAATTCCTATAATTATGACCACCCCTGTGTCGAGAGCTATCAGCTCGTCTCCAGTTCTTTGAAGAAGAACCCTGAAATGATTGGTTACCTTGGTTTTGATAACTATTATGGTTACCTTTTTTATCAAATCTGTTTTGAGGTCCCTGAAATCTGTGTGAATAATTGGGATTGTATGGTGTTGCTGAAGCAACTGGCATACTCTCCTTAATCTTAGTGTTGCCAAAAGTCACGTCGGGGTGTGCAGTGACATATTGGAACAATATTCTTCCATTTCTTTTAGAGATTTGGGTTTACGCTCATGTATAAATTCAAGGAAAGGTTTGTTCACACATGACATAATCTTATCTCTGAGCAACAAATCCATAAGTCCTTCATACGTTTTTTCTGTTTTGGAAAGCTCAATCCAACGATCAACTGTGAGACGTGCCTTTGCAGTGAATTCTGAGAATTCTACACCCGTCTCAGGCACCATCGTTTTAAATAAAAGGCGATAGCCTTCCTCACTTAGCTGATATTTTTTTATCAAAGCCGCCCTAATGACATCATAATTATCCTTATCTGCTTCTCCTACAAGGCATAATCTAGTCAAAGATTCACCTTTCAAGTTTTCTGATAATTGATTAGCGTATTGTGATTTATCCACATTATGTGTACGACAAGAACGTTCAAATCTATCCAGCCAGAATGTAATATCGTCACTGGACTGATTGAACGGTGGAACCTTAACCTTGTAAGTAGAAGGTTTACCATTACCACTAGATGCCTGATTAACATTACTCATACTTGTCAATCTCAATTTCTCTAACTCAAATTCATGTTCTCTTATTGCTTTTTTCTCTTCAGCATCTAATCTTTTTTGTTCAGCCTCCCTGTCTAATCTTTTTTGTTCAGCTTCCCTGTCTAATCTTTTTTGTTCAGCTTCACTGTCTAATCTTTTTTGTTCCGCAGCAGCTTCTCTTTCTAATTTTTTTTTGTTCAGCTGCAGCTTCTCTTTCTAATTTTTTTTGTTCAGCTTCAAATCTCCTTTCCTCCACCTGCATCTGCAATTTCTTTTGTTCAGCAGCAGCCTCAGCTTCTCTTTCTAATCTTTTCTCTTCCGCCATAGCTTTTCTTTCTTCTGCAGCTAATCTTTTCTCTTCTGCAGCTAATGCTTTGTCATATTGAGCAACTGCCCATTGTTCTAATTGTTGACCAGTCTTATCAAGGGCTTTCCCTTGTGTAATGAAGTATTCTAATGTAGCCATGATGTCTAACAATAATACTAATCACCTGAATCAATAATAATACCACAAGTTCTCAATGACTTGATTAATCAGTATACTATCCCAATACCTGTGGGTCACAAGCCTTTAATAAGGTCTTGTATAATAGTAATAATAATCAGGTACTGGTTTATACCATAATCCAAGTGCAGTGCACAGGCAATTGTGTCTTATGAAATATACCTATATAAAACATATGTCAACCAACAGAATACATAAAGTACAAATAGGACTGACAATACAAGAACGTTTGCAGAAATCAAAATAAATCAAATAGGGAAATCAATGAAAATAATCACTGAATCTGCAAAGAATAACAACACAAATGACGTCACAATATATGAATATAAATTGAGAATAGAACTGAAAGATAGAAAAGGTTAGACCAACAAATTACAAACAAATCAAAATAAAACTAAAGAACAAAGAAATATTACAAAAATAACAATAATTACAGACTTCACAGCTAACACAAAAGCAACAGTTGTCGCAGCAAATTTTCAATCAAGAAAATTGCACCTATAGAAAACGCCCACAACGGACCCTCTATGACGTGGGATATTCTGTTGTGAGGACGCCGCCCAACCTTAAACACAACCCGCTGACATAGAAACTAACATACTATACAAACAAATAACATGTAAACATAAATATATATAAATTATGTGTATGATAGTATGTGTTGCAAAATAGGCTCAGTCTTACAGTAATGGCAAAGTTATTTTTATGAAAACAAACAAACTGCCACTTTATTCAATTAAACATTCTGGCCTTAAATATTAAAGTTCATATATGGAAAACAAGAAGATCCATCGATGAAAATAGGACTTCTTAGTTCACTCATACTGTCTTCCTGTTAACATTGACAAGAATTGATCCAACTGTTCTGTGAAACTCTATAATGTCTAATGTAAAAAATGTCAACAACGCTGACCTACATACTGCATTCACCTGACAGGTCACGTGACGAAGTGTTGACAAAGAGCAAACCAATACTGCAAGTGTGTCGTATCAGCCACAGGAAACGGTCTGGTATCGGTAATCTGTTGACTTCTGAACTTCTGCGAGGTCAAACCCAGAAAGCTGGTCCACCAGTTGATAACAGTGATTTACACTTGATGTATGAGGGAGTAGTGCGCGAGAGTAGTATGTGTGATTTGTGTGTATGTTGGTTTGATTTGGTTTAGCTTTAAGGACCATCTTCGTTGCACACGGATAACTCCACCAGTGCTCTAATCTCGTCCTTTACAACACAAAAGGAGGATCTCAGCACAGTGCACGAACTCCGTAGCACCGACGAGGATCCCAATGTGTGTGTATACAGGAATCACATATTCTAGAAATATTTATGTCGTGGCTAGGTTTCCAAATTTTTTAATATTTTTACTAGGGCAGCTATTTTCAACTGCCGAGGGATTTTTAACGTTCGCAACTTGCACACAAGATCTCCAGTTTTTTTCGCCCTTTTCCGAGAAAGCTAGGCATCCGATCTCACTCCCCAAGAGATGGGGGGATGGGGGAGCGTGAGATCATTAGGAATCACTGGTTCTGAAAAAAAATATTCCATCAATTATATTCACTGCACTGGAAGCGAACCCGGTACCTTTAGAATTAGAGGCGGACGCCATACCTCTTAGCCACTCCAACCCCTCTCCCCCATTGTGTGTTTGTGTTTTGTATATATTGTGTGTTACGTGTGCATCGTCATCGTGAAAACGTGTCATCTCTACCTGGAGCACGGGTCTTCTACAAAAACATGACAAACCCTCGTGTCTTGTGCCATCCGTTCACAGTCGTTTCGTGTCTTCTTTACCTCAGCTGACACTGTTTATCAATTGTGTGGTTGGTTTCTTTCCGTGTCAAGCTGTTCGGTATCTTCTCTCTTTGTTGCTCTCCATATCTATTTCCTTCTGTCTTTGTTGCTCTCCATATCTATTCCCGTCAGTCTTACCTGTTGTCCTAGTGTATTTCTGCATTCCTCGTCTTCGAATATGCCCACAGAAAGTGGATAGCGTCCTTCTGAAATGACCGTTAATCTTCCCTTGCATACTGGCTTCCTCCAGGACACCCTTTTTTATGATGTCCATAGCATCCTTACATTTATCTGTAAAACCACTTCTCTCTGACCTCCACGGATTCCCTTGCTTGTCTGCTAATTTCTCAGGACACATTTCCACATTTTGCCTTCATCGATTACAAGAGTTAACACGAAAGAGTCAGAGAGTGAAAATAGATGTGGGGGACACACACTGAGACAAGGGAAATAAAAAGCATTTATTTGCAGCGTATACCATTAACGTTATGTGCTGTATTACTATGAGAACAAGGAGAAAATCCAAATCTCACAAAATTAACAAAGCTATAAATATCTTCTTTTTCTTCTCCTTTCTCCAGTTTCGCTCCCTCGGAAGCAAGAGGCAGCTTTTATATTTGTCTTCCACACAGGAAGTCTACGCAAAGTGCTTTGTGTGCTGTTGCAGTCATGGTCAACGTAAGGCCGATTTAACCTATTTGACCCAGTCGAGCCCCGCCCCACACAGCTGTCCACGCACTCGGATCCCCACCTCTAGTTTTGAATTAAACAATAAGAAACGAAGATGACTTCAAATAAGATATCAGGAACACATGATATTACACTGCAATTAAAAAAACAATATCTAAACTTACTAGCTATATGTTGACATAAAACGTATTATTAAAAACGATAATCCTAAGTCTAGAGGGTATCACCAACATTTTCTTAACCGGGCTCCGCAATTACTGAGGCCAACCCTGGTTGTAGTGATGATTTTTGAAGCAGTTTGATTTATCCTGATGAGATTACTACTAGCTCCATAGACAGTTCAAATTAGTTTGCTTTGTTCACATTAGTTGAAAAAGCAAAGGTCTTATTCTTTATTTCGCCAGAGTCTGACAGCTGGGAATAACACGAGGTAATCAAAATAAACATGCATTTTTTAAATTTTTTTTAATGAATCCGTTTCGCAGAGGTCTACAGTATTTGGATAGAGCGTTATAAAAAGCCGAATAACAACACTAATTAATTACTGTAAAAATGGTAATTAATGTGTCAGAAAAGTAATTGATTTTATTGTGCTCGTAAACGTATATTTGTTCTATTGAACGAATTTGCGAGAGTGTATGTGAGAGGGGGCAGTGGGAGACATATAGTTAAGTTAGTTGCTTATCCTTTACAGGACGTGGCAATCAACCCCAGCTTTTATTGGCTGTTTGTGATTTTTCTAGGCAATTTTTTTCATTCAGTAGTTTGCCATTTCTTTCTGAACGGTACGGTGCTTATACCATTGTTAAAAATCCACACAAAGCGATCTGCTACCAAACAGCCTGTAGCAGGTTTCGAACCTGGTATATCTGGATTATGAAACTGCGTTCATATCCATTAGGCCACTGACGCCGACGACATATAGTAGAAAGATAAAAATATGGACAAAATTGAACTGGGGGTTTGGTGATATTAGTTTGGAAATACTAGAAAATACAGCTGAACTGGGAGTGAGAGAAAATAAGGATGTGGCAAATATTATATGAGCGTGTTAATGAGAAAGAAAGATTGCAAAAGAGACAGTTAGAGACAACATCAATTGAAAGAATAGAAAAAGATGTGAGAGATTTAGAAAAAGAAGTGGAGGATTTGGCGTGAGCGAATGAGAAAGTGTGAAGCAGAGAATGTGAGATAGATGAAAAAAAAAGAGTACTGTTACGAATGAATATTGAGATCATAGTGTTGATTATTTTTACTGGCTCGGTTGATGGTGCATGTGTTGATTGTTGTAGCGAATGTCGTTCTCACGGTTCGTGTTCTCAAGATATTATATTTGCATATGAAGACACCATGACTGGTACAAGAACATTGAAACTGGTCAAAACTGTAGGCGAGGCTTGTAAACGATTAGACGACATCTATTAGACGTAATCACCTTCAATACAAGTATAATCGATAATGACATCACAAGAAATCTCTGGTTTGCATGGCATACAAATATACGTTGTGTAGACATCAACAAGTCTTTGACCGATTCAATTATCAACTAGTCTAGACGCGAGCTAGTTGAAGCACTGCGGTAAAGACGAAGATATATGGCCTTCAAAAATGTCACAATAAAATGGTGGCTAGACTTGCATTTTTCAGCAACAGCCCATCATGGCTGCTCAATAACGTAATAGCTCATTGTAAAAGCCATACGAAGAATGCGTTTGCAAACTGCAATATATCCCACAATAGGGAACAATACAAATATACGTCTTTTCTGGACATGTCTACTTGAGAAAGGCCACGAACGTTAATCGTTTAGTAACAAGGGCGGACGATTGCTAACGTCACATAGAGACACTGCACCATTCAATGGTAGTGCGTTATCGTCTCAATTAAAATCATTTATACAAAGTAAAATGCGCGCAGCTATATCTCTGAAAGTATAGGTATATGCCTGAGGGCATAAACATTTCTTAACAAGTATATGCAGATATAACGTCAGTTTGTAAGAATATCAATGGAAATGATAAGAATGTAACGAACAAAGGAAATAGATTTGTATGTTAAAAACGCCTACATAGGAAATAAAAAGCGAACGTGTGAAAGTGGCCGCATCAAGATAACTTGTGAAATTTGCCGGGTCAATAGAAATTGTGAAATTGACCGGATAAAGAGAAATTGTGAAATTGGCCGGGTCAATAGAAAGTGAGAAGGTGGCAGGATGAGAAATTGTGAAATTTGGCGGGTCAATAGAAAGTGTAATATAGGCCGAATCAAGAGAAATTGTGAATTTGGCCGGGTCAGTAGAAAGTGTGGCAGTAGCCGAACAAGAGAAAGTCTGAAAATGGTCGGATTATGAGAAAGTGAGAAATTGGCTGGATCAAGAGAAAGAGATTGGGACAAGAGAGAGTATAAAAGTGGCCAGATTAAGAAATAGTGTGAAAGTGGCCGGATCAAGTGAAAAATTGGCCGGGTCAAGAGAAAATTGTCAGGTCAAGATAAAGTGTGAAGGTGTTAAATTTGCCTTGTCAAAAGAAAGTATGAAAGTGACCTTGTGAAGAGAAAGTGTGAAAGTGGCCCGGTCAAGAGAAAATATGACAGTGGCCAGGCTAAGAAAAAAAATGATAAATTTGCTAGATCAAGAGAAAGTGTGAAAGTGGCCCGGTCAAGAGAAAGTATGAAAGTGGCCAGGCCAAGAAAAAAATAGAGAAATTTGCCGGATCAAGAGGAAGCGTGAAAAAGGCATGGTCAAGAGAAAATGTGAACGTGGTCGGGTCAAGATAATGTGAAAGTGTCCGGGTCAAGAGAAAATGTGAAAGTTTCTGGGTCAAGAGAAAGTGGTCTTGTCATGAGAAAGTGTGAACGTGGTCAGGTCAAAAGAAGTGGTCTTATAAAGAGAAAGAGTGAAAGTGGCCTTCTCAAGAGAAAATGTGAAAGTTGCCGGGTCAAGAGAAAGTAGTCTTGTCAAGAGAAAATGTGAAAGTGGCCGGGTCAAGAGAAAGTGGTCTTGCCAAGAGAAAATGTGAAAGTGGCCGGGCCAAGAGAAAGTTGAAACTATGTCCTGGAATATTGAATTGTTTATATGTTAGAGCATATTTACATGTATGTAGTAAAGTGTGATAAAATGAATGAGAAAATGATGTATGTCTGCAAGAATAAATGTTTGTGTGTTTCGTGTATACATCAAAAAAGGAAGGAGGAAATATGTGTATGAATATATGATTGGATAAATATCTTCTTCTTCTTCGTACACTCTCAGACGTCTACATGAGTGTTTTCATAGAAACAATTATTAGCTTCAGGCTATTTGCATTTCCATAGTTTTTTTTTTTCGAAAATGGAACTGATGACGGCCATATTTGCTTTCTGTGTTCCTCAAACGTTGGGCATCTTTGAAGCAGACGTTCAGCAGTCATTTTATCAGTGACACAGTTACACTCATCGGTAGTTCCTATCTTTAGCTTGTTGAATAGATGATACCCCAATCTGTTGTGGCATGTGCGAAGTCTGAAGTTTATCACTTGTTCTCTTTTGCTGAGCTGGTAATATGCATCGTGTTGTAGTGTCCTGGATGCTCTGCCTCCCACTGTTTTCTGTATCTGGTTCTGATAAAACTCTTTGCCTCTTTGAAAGTTATGCTTATATCAGGTTGAGGTAGCTTTCCACCGTCCTTCGCCAATCCGTCAGCCTCTTCATTACCTGAGAGCCTAAAATAAGATAGAATCCATTGTAAATATGACAGTATACGTTTTTGTATTGAGACCGCTGCGTTAGGAGATGTAATAGTTTCATGAAAAATGAAATAAGTATGATTCAATTAGTGTGGAAATAATGAATTATGCTAAGAGTATATCTTCTGCAGATGGTGCATTTAGGAGTCCTAAAAAAATGTAAAAAAATTAATTATAACGGCCGACTGGCTAAGCCTCAGTTAGAGCACTTTCCTCTAGCGATGAAGTTACTATGTTCCGGGATTGAAACCTGGTAGCGTCACGCTCCAGTCTACCCAACTGTAAATGGATACATGACTCTGCTTTTCAGTTAGGGACGGCAAAAGGCAGCGAGGAAAGGATCAAGTTACCGCATCTCATGAAAAAGCTGAACCTATTATGGTCAAGTCTCTAACACATCACTTCCCAACGGCAGTATCTGTTATGGGACTACCTTTACCATTTAAAACAAGATTAAACAACAGAAAATTTGAAGACGTGAAATCCAAAGTTTTTCAAGAAGGGCAACTTACAGCACCGTTTGAGATGCCTCGTGTCCAAATTCCTCTTGCTGGTGGCTATAGTTTGGGTTATAAGAACGATGTCACAAGCCAACAGAAGTAGAATTCAGTGGACTCTGACAAAACAACTTGAAGATCTAGAATTGTTGCCTCCGATCTGGCTCTTCTGGGCTATAAAAGTAGCCAAATGCAAAACATATTGAAAATACTTGATGAAAGGTTACAGCAATCGGATATAGGAATAGACAAAATATAACAATACTGCACTTTGAGACCCATCAATAGTTGAACTCATGCGTATATCTTGAGGAAAAATTGGGGGAGCAGACATTGATACCCCAAAAAAGGTGTGTATAAGTCTACAAGAGCTTTCATGCGTTGTGGAATATACAGAAATAAAAAGAAATCAGTCGAACAAACAAACAAACAAACAAAAATTATACAAATCTTCGACTCAAAAGTTAAGGGTGTTCATGTGAAAAATAAGAGAAAACACAAAATGCGTCAGTTCATAAAGAGGTATTTCAACTTATACATACTTGAGAAAGGTGTTTGCTAATACAAAAATGTGCTCATCCTACTGCTTTGCTTATTATGTCCGACTGACATAGTAATTAGAGCGCTGGTCTATCGCGGTTAAGGTGCCGGGGTCGACTCGCGGTATCATCACGCTACAGTCTACCCAGCTGTAAATGGGTACCTACTTTGCTCTTGAGTTAGGAAAGGAAAAGGTAGCGACGAAGGGAACTGGTCAACCCACCTCTCGATGCTGGACCTAGTATAGTGAAGTCTCTAACACTTCACTGACCAACGGCAGTATCTGCTATTGGACAACCTTTTTTTCTAAGAAGGCAAAAACAGTGCAACCAGAAAACACTGGTCCATTCTAAAACGTAAAGGAAGAAAATGAGCAGGTTTAAATAATGAGGAGACAAAAAGTACAGAGAAAGGTCGTTTTTGTTTTTTGTGTTTTTGTTTTGTTTTCTGGAAGGCTGTTTTTAAATTTTTCATTTGATTTCTCTTAACATGCTGCCCAGCAAACTTTCTTTGCATCTGTTCGGCTTTTCTTTTGACACCTTTCTTTCACCCAAATTTAAAGGTCTATCTTAAGCATGTTGTAATCGAATTATTATGGGTTTTGTTTTCTGTAAGCGTGTATGCATACACGGCAAAATGTACATATGTTTTTTAAGCCCATGTATTTAGTATTTGCAATGTTATCGTCGATTTCTTTGTTTTGTCCTTTCCGTAGGGAGGGTCAGAGTGGCAAAGAGGTATGGCGCCCGCCTCTAATTCTAAAGGTACGGGTTCGTTCCCAGTACACGGAATATAATTGATGGAAATTTTTTTTCTCAGAACCAGTAGTTCCTAATGATGGAATACTCCTCCTTGGGTAGTGAGATCTCCTTGGGTAGTGAGATCTCCTTGGGTAGTGAGATCTCTTTGAGTAGTGAGATCGGATACCTAGCATTCTAGGAAAAGGGCGAAAAAATTGGAGGTCCCGTGTGCAAGTTACGCATGTTAAAATTATCTCAGCAGTTAGAAATCGTGAAGAGTAGGCCATATAGCCGCTGCTCTGGCAAACTATAAAAAATAGGAAACCTACACACCACAAAAATATTTATAGAATGTATGGTTCTTGTAGCCGATAGAAGATCGGCTACCACGACAAGCATGGGAAACAAAGAGCCAGGGATCCAGACCCCAGGACGACCCAGAGTCCGCTGGGAGGACAACATTAGACAATCTTTGAAAGACCGAGAATGGAACAAGGCCAGGAGAAAGACAGCCGATAGGATAGTCTGGCGCTCTCTCTTCCAAACCTCTACACCTCACGGTAGAAGGGGAACGACTAAGTAAGTAAGTAAATGGTTCTTGTATACATAGATTGGGATCCTTGCAGTTGCTATCGAGTTCGTGCACTGTGCTGATTGGTTTGGTTTGGTTTGAAGGATTAGCTTCATTGCACACGGACTACTTCATCAGTGCCCCGATCTCCTCCCTTAAGAGGATCTCAGCACAGTGCACGAACACCGTAGCATCGGCGAGAATCCAAATGTGTGTATATAGGAATCACACATTCTATAAATATTTTTGTGGTGGGTAGGTTTCTAATTTTCAGCACTGTACTGATATCCTCCTTGTGTGATCTAAAAGAGGAGATCAGAGGACTGATGGAGTTATCCATGTGCAATGAGGATGGTCCTTAAAATCAAACCAAACCAAACCAGTCTTTTCCCTATTCGTCTACGACACTTCCTCCCCAAGTTCCGTTATGAAAAAAATAGATTGACTGCTTCTATTTGACGTAACAATCAATTACCAAGATTTGTAATTAGTTCCCAGGGGGTCTCCGACTGCTACTCACTTAAGCAAGTTGTAACAGGAGACTAATGTAAGGTTGTGCATGATTCTGGCTCCCTCATCATGTAAGATAAGCTATTACAGAAATCACCACTGCAAGATTTATGAATGCCTTTGATGCAGGTGTCTGTAAGGCGAGGCTAGCTGCAATGTTGGCTCCGTGCTCCATAAGGAGTGAAAAGAGATAAGAACACGTAGCGAGAGAGTGTTTATTTTTAAAATGATTGATATTGCCCATTGTTGTGTCGATGTCAAGCATGTCGTAGAGGGTTAACGTTTATGTCGTTGTATACGTTGCTGGCAACTTCACTACTGGAGGACTATGTGCTTTAATGCAGACTTCCTACATTGAGACCAGCTGCAGTTGTGGCTCAATGTTTTCATAAGCAGCAAAATAAAAAGGAGATGATGATGATGATAATATACTTGTGTTGTTTTCCACACTTTCAGGAAAATCTGTCTATGAAAAATGTTGTTTTTCCACAGTTTGGGATTCACGCAGGTTTGATGTATGACGCCATGATGCTGTATGCCAGAGCTGTGGACTCTAGCTTGAAGGCCGGACAAGATCCTCGTAATGGGTTACAGACAGTAAAATACATGCATAACGTGACTATACAAGGTAAACTAGCGGTTTCTTGTGTGGATGGTTTGAGAGAATATGAGGGGCAAAGTCCTTCTTCTTTGTCATAGTACACTTTCAAACGACGGCTTGAATATGTTTAAAGAAAGCAATGGTCAGTTTGAGGCTGATGGTATCTCTATAGATTTTGTCCAGGAATGGTACTTTGGACGTCTATGAGTATTTGAGTCTGCGGTGGCAGGTTCTCAGCCTGAAAATTATCGCTAATGTCTTCTCGGTATAAATTTGTGATGGGTTAACTCTTAGTATACTAGCGGCCTTCTAGAGAGGCCGATGATCGATCCCCGTCAATAGCGAAAATTTATAGCTGAATGCATGTTTAAAACCACTGAACAATTTAGTTACGTGCATGATATAGGGGTTTCATTTCTTCACATTTTGATATATAACACTTATGTTATCTTTATAAATAAATTATTTATTGCAAAATCTGTAATGGTAGTCATGAAAGGCAGCTCGTATACTGTGTCGTTAATCTGACTATTTCTGACGGTATGGTTTGGATAACTATGAGTTCAGGTTAATTTTGTGCTTGAGTCGACTTTGTGATCAGGTAGTTGTCTGTGACTGGAATAAACGTGTGCCGACTAGACGGGATGGTTAGAGCGACGTTGAAGTTTTCGATGGACTACCACCTGGGAGATTGTGTAGATGTGGTGATTACGTAATGAAGTGAATGACTGTGATCAGGTGAATGTGTAAACTACGTGTTGGGCCAACTGTGGTGGCTGAGGCGAATGTATATAACGGGAACGATTGTGCTGTTTTGATGATTAAAACTGCTGGAACATATTTGATGGTTTTTAAGCACTGTAACAATTCGTTAACTTCAGGACAATGTTTTTTTTTGTGTGCTCCTTTTTCTGCGTGTTTTTTGTGGTATAAAAATACAAAAAGTTAATGTATTCAATCAAACATTTGTTTTACATTTTCATCGTCATCATCTCTTCATTTTTCTTTAAGCTCCTTACGGAGCATGAATCCAACACTGCAGTTGGTCCTTTACAGGCAGTCTGCACCAAGGATTCATATATGCTGGTATTATAGGGTAAAGGATCCTGTTACATGCCCATTGAGGCATATTGGGAATACGGTGTTAGCCCAAAGAACAATTTTCAAACTAAAGTGATTATGAAATTTTGTTATTTGCAATGTTACAAATTTAACTTTGATTTAATCATTTTAAAGTTACTGCATGTTTGTCTCAGTCAATTTACTACACCAACTCTTAACAGAGCTATACCAGAATAATAAGAATTCCACTGAGTAAATCAGGGGTGGGGGCTTGAACGAGCTGAAATTCATAAGTGCTTAATTCCTTCACAGAAGTTGTCGGCAGATTCTAGAATTAACGTGCTCAGCCAAAGCAGCATTGTTTTCGCTTATCTGAATATCTTGTGAAGACTCTCTTTGTAATAGAAGTGTCATCACCCTTCTATCTACATCTCTGCCAAGAGTAATCTTGTGCGAAGGTAGATATCTTTGAAGCCCATTTTAGATACTCTTGAGTTTTGACCACTGTTGGACCACTACTGCAAAGCAGGGGAGGCAATACCGTCACAGAGTCATTAATACAGATGTCTGAGGGCGAACGAGGAAGGATCAGAATAAGAATTGTAACATCACTTCAAAGAAAAGATCGTGTTCCTATTTCATGGCGTTCATTATTAAAGTGAATCGTTGTCACTTAGTTCGTGAATTTTCTCTGAGAACGCAAATAAATACCAATAATCCAGGGGATATAGCGTTTTAAAATGTCGGCGGGACAGGGCTAGTCCGAAATTTCCAGAGCTTAAAACTTCTTTGATCCCCAACGACCCCCTGGAGATCTATACAATCATTTTCTGTAATCTCCTGGTTGATCGGGAATTATCTTGTGGCGACCCCTGCTATGAGACTAAGTTTTCCCGTATATTATGTCCTTTTATCTGTCATCTTTGACTCATTTTACATTTCTTCTTCTTCTTGCGATCGCATCTTTGATGATTACACCGTCAGACGAGTTCTCATGATGAATTCGACTGTTGTTTGAAGTTCCTCTTTAACTCCATATAGCTTTGAGTTTAGTGTTGAGTCATTGGGCCAGTATATCTTTCTTAACTGGTCATACAGAGGACAGTCCTGTAGAACATGCTCAGCAGTTTGTTCGTTTAATCCACATGTGCACAGTGGTGAAGCAGACAATCGTAGCTTGTGCATGTGTTTATTCAGTTTGTTATGCCCTGTCCTGAGTCGAAAAATAGTTGTCTGTCCCTGCCGGTCGAGAGTGTGATAGTCGTCTTTGGGTTGGTTCTGTTCTCTTCTGATAGTCTGGATAGCTCTCTTTTTCTCAAAGTATGTGACTTCATTATCTTCTTGTTCACATTCTCCTCCCTTTTTTGCAAGTTTATCTGCCTTTTCATTTCCGGGTACACCACAATGAGATGGTACCCACTGAAGTATGGTTCTCTTTTTGGCAGCTACCTTGTTTAGTTCATTTCTCAGATGCGGGAGTTTACCACCCTTGAGAGCTTGCAGGACAGACAGTGCATCTGTGAGGATGACTACCTGGTGGCAGTCAGAGTTGGTGTTATAAATCATATTTGCAGCTTGCTCTAGAGCTTGAACCTCAGCTGTATAGTTGGAACAGAATTTACCAGTGGGAATGTGCCTAGTCTCATAGTGGTTGTCAGGATATGAGATAAAGATACCGGCACCTCCATTCCTAACAGCATTAGTTGCTGATCCATCTGTATAGGCATGTATCCATGATTGATCGGGATAGCTTTCTTGGATCATACTCAATGTAGCAGTTCGTTTTTGCAGATCATTATACTCACATCCACTTGTGAGACCACTGACTGTTGTATTAATTTGGAGGGCACTGCTGGCCTGCTCCCATGGTACAGGGTATAGGGTAGGCTTCAGTGGTGTTGTCTTCATGGATAGGTCTTCTTGATGCTGTCTTATAAGTCTTTTCCCCCGATGCACAAAGCTGCTACGCTTTAGACGTCCCAATGCCAGATCATCTAGTCTTGCCTTCATTGGGTGCATTGGCATACTGTTGTACTTTTCCATCTGGATCATGGTTTCTGTGTCTCTTCTATGGGACAATGTCTGTAATCCAGCAACCTTCTGCATCTCTGTTATTGTGTAGTTTTCATGGCTCCTGTAATGAGCCTGAAAGCTTGATTTTGCACCTTGTCCAAAGACTGCAGATGTGAGTTAGCAGCTGATGACCATGCTGCTGAGCTAAACTCTAAGTGTGGTCTTATTACTCCATTATAAATCTTCTTTAGATTTCGTTCATTTGCTCCCCAGTTGGTACCTGCTAATTTTCTGAGTATGCCTAGTCGTCTTCGGGCCTTTCCTTCTGCATTTTCAATATGCTTATTCCATGTAAGCCTTTGGTCAAATGTCACCCCAAGATAGGTGGGGTAGCTTTCTTCCTTTATCACGGTTGTCCCTAGGTGTATGTTAGCTGATTTGTCCTTGGGGGCGAGGGAGAACAGTGTTGTGGAGTTTTTGTCTGTGTTTATTGTGATAAGCCATTTCTCTGCCCATGACACTAGCATGTCTGCTGCCCGCTGCATTCTATAATTTGCTGTGGTGACATTTTCATCAGCGCACCAGAGTACTAGGTCATCTGCATATAAGGCAGCTTTAACTCCTGCAGGGAGATCTTTCACCAGGTCATTGATGTAAACAAGGAAGAGTGTTGGGGAAATTCCTCCTCCTTGAGGTACCCCCTGATGGAGCAACACTTTTCTGCTCTGCAGACCGTCAAGAGTGACTCTAGTTCTCCTGTTATGCAAGTATGACTGGATCCATTTCATCATGTTGCTTGGATTCCACTTCTCCTAAGTTTTGCAATGAGGCCATCTTTCCACACCTTGTCAAAGGCCTGCTTGAAGTCGACCCAGATCGTTAGGACCTTTTTCTTCTCCTGGAAGGCATCTTCTATTGCTTGAGACAAGTAAGTAACTTGGTCTTCTATACTGTAGCATTCTCTAAATCCAGCTTGTTCCGGCACCAGGATCTGCTCAGACTCTAAATACCATTTCAATCTGTGGTTGACTATTCGCTCCATAGTCTTCCCAACACAGCTTGTGAGACTGATTGGCCGGTAACTTGCAGCCTCGGTCTTACATTTCCCTTTCTTTAGTATGGGTATTGTGATGGCTTCTCTCCATACTTGGGGTACCGTTCCTTTCAACCAGCTGTGGTTGAATATCTCAAGCAGTTTTGTCTTTGCTGCTGAGCTCAGATTTACTAGCATTTCGTTGCTGATTTGTCTGGGCCGGGTGACTTTTGAAACTTAAGCTTGGAAATAGCCTTCTGTAGTTCTCCTAGTGTGATGGGTTCCCTCATTGGGGCAGGAGTATCTGTCTGTCCCATGGTTGCCAGTATTTCTTTTCTTATCTCTCTCTGATGGTCTATGTTAATGGGTAAGTTGCTTTCTGAACTGTATCTTCTAGCAAACAAGTCTGCAGCTTGTTTTCCTCTGAAAAGTTTGCCACCTTCATCCAATGTGATAGTCTGCCTTGGTGAGGAATGCTCTTCATTTAGAGACTTGACTAATCTCCAAAGTTTCCTGCCGTCTTTCTCAAGGTTCAGCGATGCCGTTTTAGTTCTCCAGCTTTTCCGCTTTTCTTCTAGCTTTGTTCTCTGAAACTCTGCTACAGCCTTTTTCCATTTGTTGTGAGTTTCAAGTGAGGGCTGAGACTCTGCGTCCTTTCTAGCCTTGTCCATAGCTTCCTGACGTTCTTGGAGTGTGCTGGACCAGTATGGTATGTAGTTACGCCGGCATCCTTTGGGAATGGTTTCTTTTGCAGCTTGTAGTATGCATCTGTTGAAGTCTTTTTACCACTTCATTAATGTCTCTGTTCTGTACCTTGAGGGTAGACAGCAGCGTGTTCACCTGATGCCTGAATAAACCCCAGTTGGCTTTTTTGTAGTTCCATCTTGTAATGGCTGGGCCTGTACTGAGAGTTGCACTCTGGACAGTAAGAAAGATTGGGCGATGGTCGCTTCCCCCTAGTTGGTCTCCTACTTCTCTACTAATAGATCCAGCTATATCTGGTGTGGAGAAGGCAAGATATGGTGTTGAGGTTGTGTGCCATCCTCTGGAGTAGAAGGTAGGAGTATCTGTGGCATTATTGACTAGGATTAGGGAGTGATCATCTTGCCAAGTTTCAACCTCTTCACCTCTGTGATCCAGATGGTTATAGCCCCAGCTCTGGGAGTGGCTATTAAAGTCTCCAACTGCTATAAAGTTGGTGGCTGGTACCTGTATAGAGCTGAGACTCAGAGTTTTGTTGTTCGGACAGTAATAGTTCAGGAGTTCTATTTCCATCTTGTCTACCTTTATCTGCAGCAGCTGATATTCTGCTCCATCCATGAAGGTTTTCCTTTCGTGTGCAGGAATGTTATTCCTTACAAGAGTAAGTACTCCTCCTTTTCGTCTATCTTTTCTGTCGGATCTGAAGCATTGATATCCCCTTATTTTAAAGGTTTGATCTGCTTTCAAGTGAGTCTCTTGGATACAGCAAACACTGACTTGCTTCTCATACAAGATGTTTTCCAGCTCTGTCTTTTTGCTGTATCCAGCCTGCTTGCTGTTCACTCCCTCTGCATTCCAGTGCATCATGACAAGTGGCACTCTGGGTTTCTCTTTTTCTGTTTTGTTTTGGTCAGTAGTTCTCCTCCGCCGTCTGTTGACTCCACAAGACGGTCTAGAGGGTCCTCCAGTAGCTGAGGGTGGGCTCTGTCGAGGCTCAGAGCCCGGCACTGCACCTGCCTGGTGGAGCTCCACAGGGCGAGCACCAGAACGAGATTTATTTGACGGTGTACTCTCCATAAAAAAAAAAAAGCGAGTTGCATGATACTGTGGTTTCCGGTGCGCCTTCTGGCCCAGTATCTACGACTTTAGCACCTGTTCAACGGGAGAGTGGGCTCATCCCTAATCTGTTTATGTTCCCAGTAGTAGACTATTCGCAAGCAGCCTGGGGGTGTCACTGCTCTGCGCGGACCTTGTTTACCGAGGCGGCGTCCGAGCTCGTATGGTGAAAATATGGTTGCGTTATCTTCAAAATAGCCCTGTCTTTCCCGTGGCTTTTCTGCCATCCTGCAACTTTGAGTTAGGGAGTTCTGAGCTCCAGTCTCTTTCCCAGGCATTTTATCCTGGCCTGGCATGCATACAGAGGACCCCACTTCTGGTTCTAAGTTAGCAGTTGGGGCTCAGTACTGGGAGGCCCCGTTTCCGGGTACACCACACACAGCCAATTGAGGCAACGGTCGCCGTGGGCGATTTTACATTTGAAATCCTGTATTATTTCTCTAGGATTCATGACTGAATGTTTTATTGTACACTTCTTTTTTCACGTTTCAACTCCCAAACGAGCATAGTCCTTTCAAAAACGTATACCACGTCTGCTCGTCACGTGCCATCAACAAACTTATACCACGTCTGCTAGTCACGTGCTATCACATTAAGGGTCTTTCATGTCTTCTTCATCCTCTTTATGCCAGTCCCCAGTTCCCGTGACCACGTGTTCTTTGGTCTTCCTCTGCTTCTCTTTCACTGGATATTCCAGAACAGGGATTGTCTGGTAATGGTATCAACAGGTTTTCTCAATATGCATCCTCTCCATCTCCAACGTCTTCTTCTCTTTTCTTATTACTCAAGCACTTGTCTGCTTCTTGTCATCAGTTCCACGTAAGTGATTTTCTCATACCACTTCAATCTTTTTATTCTACACAAGCATCCATTTATGAATGTCTGTAGTTTTTTGGTTGTTGAGTTTCACGTTGGGGTGTTTTATTTATTTGTTTTTACTTATTAGGTGTTTGCGACATTTCTTTGTGGCACGCCTCTTTTAACCATCTACCATATACATAGAGCTGTTGGTTACATTAGGACGCGTTTTTTTATTATGAACCTTTCTTGACTGTATTTATGTTATGCTCTGTGCTGTACTATTTCTCTCGTTGGTCGTTGTTACATTTTAGTTATAGTTCATATTGTTGTATTGTTCAGACAAATGGCTGTGTCTACACGGGTATACATTTAATATTGAATGTTATCTTTTCCACTTACTGTATTTATATTATCTAATCGTTTCTTCCTACAGGTGTAACAGGGCCACTACGCATGACCGCTGATGGAAGCAGGGAGTCCCAGTTCATGCTACACAACCTGAGAGATGGTTGTTACGTGCCTGTAGCTAGAAGTGCAGACGAGTGAGTGATGGCTACCTTTGAATTTGTGGATTATTGATGTGAATGCATGTCAGAATTTATGAGCTGAAAATACATGGATATTTGTTACATGAGTGTATTATCAGCGTAAACACATAAGAGTATGTATGGATTGTGTATTACAGGATTCGTATGGAAAATATGACCTGTATGAATATGTAGGTATCAAAAGTGTCAGCGAATGCATTTGGGGAAACTGCTCGTTTAACAATTGAGAATTCCTTCATTCATTCATAGCCCATAAGCTCCCCAAGGTGCATAGGCCTTCAACAAACTTATGCCAGGTCTTCCTGTTCCATTCCATCAGCTCAAGGTCTTTCTATGTCTTGCTAATTCCTTTCGAGTCTGTCTCCAGTTCTCTTCTCCATGTGTTCTTTAGTCTCTCTCTACCCCTCTTACCCTGTGGATTCCATAACAACAACGACTGCTTTACAAAACTATCGACATGTTTTCTCAGTGGGTGTCATATCCATTATCAGCGTCTTCTGCTCATCTCTTGTTCCACTGGCACTTGTCTTTAGTTGACCTGGCCATGTACCAGAGAACGCCTCTGTGAATTTCGTGATCAATTTACTTTCTATTGTCACCACCAAAAGTCTTGAGAAAATTCAAAGACCCTACTAAACTTTGTTTTTCAAGTAGCTTGCGTGATAATAATACCACTCTCCATTCGTTAACTAATTTCCTTGTACCCAATTTCCAGGTGTTCTGCCTAAATATGATATCCCGAATTGTCTGTTTATAGCCTGACCAAGTATTATGTCTGTATGTATTCCATGCGTTACGTGATCCGTACAGTTTTCTCTTCCGATAATTCTATCGCATCTTGAATTGTTAGCCATATTATAATAATAATAATAAATTCTTTAAGCACCAAACACGGCGCATAAGGCAGAAACCAGTGCTCTCCAGGTTGTCCGTTGTGACGCCACTCCTCTTAGCTCTTGCACATTATTTAGGCCCAACGTTCTTCCTTCTCTTATTATTGTTCTTCTGAGTGTTTCTTTTGGTCTTCCTTTTTTCCTCTTACCCTCAGGAACCCAAGTGAGCGCCTGTAGTGGTATTCTGTTGTTTTGCATTCGTAGGACATGACCGATATATGACCATCGTCTTTTCCTTATATAGTCGGAGACATATTTCTGCCTAGAGTCTTCTCTTATTTGTCGATTAGTCTTGAATTCTTTCCAACTGATGTTCATGAGTTTTCTAAGACATTTGTTCTCGAATGTATTCAGCTTGTTCTCCAATGATTTTGTTATTTTCCAACTCTCACAGCCGTATGTTAACACTGAGATAACATTTGAATTATACATCTGCCTTTTCTGTATACGGCTTAATTTAGTGTCCATATAGTGCTGTCTTGGCACAGAGCTGGTTTGAATATAGTGTTTCCTGATGTCAAGGTTTGCAAGGTCTGTAACGAAGTCACTTGATTGCTGATAGTACTAACAGAAAGTAAGTGTATTTCTATTTTCCTGTAAAGTATTCCTGCTTTTGGAAATATTATTCTTAAATACCTGAATAATTTCAGTTGCTTAATTATGTGTATATAAATGTAGCTTGTTTTGCCGACCTTCCTTCCTTGTCCTTTTTTTTTGTTTTTGTGTGGTATTCCTCCACTACTCTTAATTAGGGGATTGCAGAACAAGGACTGCCTTGTAAAGCTATCAACTGGTTTTGTCAATATTGTTGAAGCTTTTTTTTTTTGGCTTTAAAAATTTCTAATGGATGGAGTAGCTGGCCCCAGGCCCTGAAGTCCTTAGTCTCCGCCTAGGACGTGCTTGACAGTTACAATGTTACTACTGTTTACACAACTTTATGGTCCCGGTGACATATGGGCGAACTACTTCTGGGTGATGACCCTGTATATTAATGCAAGCGCGTTGTCTACACAAATGTAGGTGTTTAAGATGGGAATTCATTTGTAACACAAGTACGCAAATGAATGGTCGGAAGTTGTTAACGAGTCTTTGCGTGGATGTTATGTAATAATATGTGGAATCATTAATGGCTTTTTGTGAAATTGTGACTTTATATGTGGAATGTGTACATGTATCATGTTCTTGGTATGCATGTATGAACGGTTATGTGGAGTTTGTGAAATAGTCCGTGTGTGTAATGTAGTTTTGTATACGTGGACTGTGTGCGTGAGTATACAATATGTGAATATAACGGTGGATTACAAAGTTGCATAAACATATAAGGTGCGTACATGCATGTGTACATGTATATTTCACTCCTTTCTGAATGACTGTGGCGAATGTATATAGTAAGAGCGCATATATATATATATATATATATATATATATATATATATATATATATATATATATATATATATATATATATATATATATATATATATATATATATATATATATATATATATATATATATATATATGGTGGAATATGCATGTATATCAGCTTACACACACAGCAGTTAGCAGAGGTCTGACTGTAAATTGGTGTACTCTTACACATCAAGTGACGAGCGTCTGTGTGAAAAGCTTACTTATTTACTTAGTCGTTCCTCTTCTACGTGAGGTGTAGAGGTTTGGAAGAGAGAGCGCCATACAATCCTATCGTGTGAAAAACGCCAACATTAACTAAGTTTAACAATTCTGCAGTTCTCGTATTTCAGTCCGAAAACGCACACACGGAGATCACAGACAGTCGACTACTGAAGTCTAATGGCGTGAAATACTTACACGGTTCATACATTTAATTGTCGACTTAAATCTTTCATTCAACGATGCATACATGTGTCCTGTAATTAACATCCGTTTTCTTGCTGCATTCGTGCAATAGGCAGAGCCGGTGCTATCATTAGACCAACGAGACAGCCCCCTAAGGTGCAGACCTCAGAGGGGCGCAGTGATGACCTTTGATGGGCATTATTTTATACAGATTAGTTTTTTTTTTTAAACAGATGTAAAAATATGGAACTGACAATTTATATTTGTTATTTTAAAAATGAATACTACGATAGTGTTAAGGAATATACTTAATTGTAAAGTCTTTTGAAAAATGTATATATTCTGGGTTTTTTTAATTTATCCTTTTTAAATGTTATTTTATTTTTATTTTTGACAGGGATTTTTTTTAGCTAAGAATAAAATTTGTGACACAATTCGCAAAGGAAAAGGCACGAAATGTGAGATTTTTAATGTGCCTGAAATTGACATTTTTAAGAGACTTTAATTTAACATCACAATTCACAAGATTATTCAAAATGACTTGTGTGCTACAACATTTTCTTTTGTATTTGAGAAAGACAAATCAAATATTTCTGTATTATATATTCTTGCAGTTTAAAATAAATTTAGCAGTTTCATGTGATGTGCTTTTCATATCATCTACAAGACATCTGTTTTTGAAAATTAAAGTGGCTATTACCTTTTGGGGGTGCAAGTAGTTAGCCTTGCTTGGGGCGCAAATTAGCCTGACACCGGCATTAGCATTAGGTCATCAATACTGTTACCTGCACGTGGCTACCGAAGGTAGTGATTGGTGCATTTCATGTGGACGACACATTTATGTCCAAAGTTGAGCTAAAAGAAAACTGTTTGGCGTTATTCGTCCATTAATTCATTATCCCTGAGCTACGTGTGGAGTTCAGGAATCAACACATACATCACGAACTCTCCTGTGCCATCTCTTCGATGTCTTTTCATGTCCTCTTTATCTCCTTCACGACTTTTTCCAAGTACCTAATTAATTTTTCCATCGGGGATGGCACGACAAGATGGTTGAGAAAACTACGATTATATGGAGAACTGTTATGTTCTGAAGACAATAGTGAAGGATACTGTTGGCAGCGCGGCCAGTCTTGGCACTCTAAGATGACGACCTTCTATCTAATTTTGCTATTTGATGTATTCATTGCGATTACTCCAAGGACCACAACATAGTTAGCATCGTCATCACTATCTTCATCATTTTCTTTCTCGCTTCTTAGCATCAACTACAGCTGGTCCCATGCCTGGAAGCCTGGCCCAAGGCATGCACATGCTTATGCAGCAGTGGTTTCTTTGACAATATGTTTTAAATGATAAGGTTGCCAGCCTCTTGAGCCACCTTATGTTAGTAGCCTCTTACAATATGCTTGCTGCAACGGTAGTTATATATTTCTTTGCTTCCTCAAAGACCCATAGGAATTTGGCTATACTGTCGCCCAGTTTCTGGGTTATAATGTACAGGTATAATTTTGTTTTCAGGTAGTCCCATAATAGATACTGCCGTATGGAGTGAAGCGTTAGATACTTCATAATAGTAGGTCTAGTTCTTTTTATGGCGTGGGGTGATCAATTCTCTTCCGGCTGCCTTTTGCCCTCTCTGATTCAAACGCAGAATCAGGTACCCATTTACAGCTTGTGCTAGTTTCAACGTGTTATTTTCGTACTCATGTTATATTATATGCTTTGACTGGCATGCAAGTTTATATATGTTTTTTTTTTATAAAACAAGATTACTTCCTTTCATAGCAAAATTAGTTCTCTATTTTTTAATGGATGTTAAAATTCTTCATTTTCACTGACATACTCATCTTCTGTATTATGGTTACGCGAATTTTAAAATGCAGCCGTTTAACAGAAGTCTTTTAAAACATTGATAACTGGATTCCAACTTTGAAATCAGGTGAAAACATACTGTTATCGTACTTTCTGTATTTGTATAATATAACCTATGCTGTACATAAATTCTGTGCAAATATAGTACGCTTACATCAGTACACATATATATCTGTGTTATATATATTTCTGTGTGTATAAATAAATAAACGCATTTGCACAATGTGGACTGGGACATATAATTGTTATAGAAAGAACCTCATTTTGAATGCACATTAAATTTTCAACGTAGCTGTAATATAGATAACATGAAATGCATATAGTGACCGCTTGAACTCATGTATTTTTTTCCAATTTCACACAGTGCAGAATTAGCGATAAATACTTGTAACACTGGTTATCGTAAACTGATGGTTTTTTTTTCCATTACTTATGGAGCCACCAAATGTAGATGCCCCCCCCCCCCCCCCTTGAGGAAGCCTACAACAAATCGCAAACTCGTGCAGCTGTGGTTTCCGCAGCAGTTTGTCTTACGTGATGAGGTTGGCATGCACAGCTTCATATTTAGTCGCTTTTTGCGACATGCCTGGGGAAGCAGTAGTTATTTTCATTCTTTTTGTTCTGTGAGACCCTCAAGAACTACACGGGGCGTCATAGAACATACCCTGTATAAGTCATGTGTCAGGTAGAACATACCCTGTATAAGTCATGTGTCAGGTAGAACATACCCTGTATAAGTCATGTGTCAGGTAGAACATACCCTGTATAAGTCATGTGTCAGGTAGAACATACCCTGTATAAGTCATGTGTCAGGTAGAACATACCCTGTATAAGTCATGTGTCAGGTAGTTAATATTTATGCAGTGGTTACTTTTTTAAAAAAAATTAAATGTGGTCATATAGAAGCAAAAAGTACTGGCTTGGCAGTTTCGATATCGTCTCCTACCCTCCCCCCACCCAGTTATCAATATTAAAGGTGTTATCTACGCTTGAAGGATGTGTGAGTATTCTTCGTCTCTTATTCCAGCTTCTTTCTTTACTAGCTCTTACTCCTTCTTTTCTTCACCCTCCTTCTAATTTTCTTCTCTTCTTCCTTCCTCATTCTACTACTATTGCAACTATTACTATTGTGGCTAACCACTACTACTACTGCAACTACTTCTGCAACTACTACTGCAACTACTAGTGCAACTACTACTGAAACTACTACTGCTACAACTGCTACTGCTGCTACTACTAATTCTACTGCATTACATCGACTACTATTGCTACTACTACTGCTAGAAATACTAATACTGCTAAACGTACAACTACTTGGGAGTTTATTCAGTGACACCTTTTGGCTTTGATGAAATTCAGTTTTCTAGCTGGTAGTTTGGTATTAACGTAATTAATTTAATTTTTAAGTTAGCCACATTATCCAGCCTTACAATAATTTTTTTTTGCAAAGATTTTGTGACGAACCGCCCCAACGCCTTTTATCAGTCCTAAACTGAAAAAAAGCACTCCTGGGTCCAGCAAACAGAGGTTGAGAACCACTAAACTTTTCTATTTGAATATGAAAAAAAAGTGTTCAGACAATTTAATGTAACTTCAGTACACTGTAAAAACACTTTTAAAATATATAACTGTCGAATAACCGACTTACATTCACGTCCTTTATACCTAAACAATTTATTTTACATTCACCGAAATATTTACCAACCTAACGTGCTGGTTTTGAAAGGTATCACCTGAGTTCAAGTTATGGTGATATTTAAAGGTGAAGTAATTTGAATTACTTGTGTTCAAGTTATAGCCAATTTTCATAGTGAGCACTTGTGTTCTAGTTACATCCCAGGTGTTCTAGTTACATCCCAGTTAAATAGTGCATGTAACAGTCGGGTTGTTTTTATATATGTGATGGTGGAGGACTGTGTCAACCCAAGATTCATAGACAGGAGAGAAATTTATGTTTGATGTTATTTGGGCACGTGATATATGGTGATAAGTCGTATAACCTCATTCAGATGTAAATAACCTTCCTAAATCACAAACTTCTCATAATAATGAATGTCACGGATCAGTCTATCCTTTCTCTTTCCACATTCTTTTACTCATTCCATCCTGTCACTGTTTCATAGTCTTCCATATAAGTCACTTTTTTTTTCTCCGAGAACTCTAGATCAGGTGAAGTTCTTGTATTAAATTTCGTTAAGCAGGCAATTTAGATTCAGCCAGGTAGGGTTTTTGCGTAGACGCGATGGTAATGGTGTGTTTTTCTTGGAGACATCAATTAACCCGTGACTCACAGACAACCACCTATTTCCGGTCTAACAATGTATTTATCTGAAAAAAATGTAACTTTGCTTTACTCTTGATGATCACCGTGAAACCAGCCGAAACTAAAGTTTAAGTACATAAGACTTTTAAAGAATATACACATATATAAGTATATATAGAGAGAGATAGAGAGAGAGAGACATTGTACACAGCTGTGTGTAAAGTCAAGTACGTGCTTATGAATATATTCAAATATTCAAGTTCGGACTGTGTGATCCTGAAATTATCCTGTGCGGTGAGTTATCTCCCAAAATTATTTGTTTAATTATTCCTTACTGATACAAGTGTAATTTGCAGAAGAGGTATGCGGTTGACTATGATAAGAAACATATGTTATGCTATTGGATTTAGTTTTCTTCCATATCCATTATGAACCTGTATAAAATATAAATTTTCTTATATGATTTGCTTATAGTATTTTATTACTGTGCATTATTGCTTGCCTTATTAGAACACAACTCTGTTATAAGCATACATTATGAAAGCTGTTGTTCCTTGCTGAAAGATAATTAAGACTTAATTATTAACTAAAGATACACCAGACTACAAAACACTGTTGATTGTGAAAAATAGTAAAACATATTAAGTGTAGAGGAGAGTCACTTGACTTGGAAGGATGAGGACAGAGCCTGTTAGACAATAGTCACTGAGACATCTTTTACATACAGTGTACTAGACATTCAAAGTCTTCAGTGGTAAGTGTGCCTATGCTCTGAGACCAAAAGTCTTTGGGGAGAAACTTAATATATGTAAAATCTCTTTAGACAAGAGATTAATGGTCCCCTTACTTTGTTCTCCAGTGCAGAGTGTAACATAGGACCTGGCTTCGCCCTCTCTCAATTTTGCTGAGCTTAAAAATCAAGAAGGGACAGGGACTGAATCTTCACCCCTGAGTGTGAACCAGACATCCTTGAAGACCCTTTTACAAAGATTGAAACTTAATTCAGAAGCTTACAGGAAACAGTTTCGTCGAGCCAGAAGAGACATAGAGGAAACATTTGCACAGTTCACAGCTCTCCTCGAATCCTATCTGCAAAAATGGCGCACGTTAGGAAACTTTCCTGAGTCTCTGGAAGGGCTTCAGGAAATGATTATCATGGAACAACTCAACAATGACACCACATATGAGAAGGTTCCTAGCAGAGCATGGGGCCGAAAACTTTTAGTCGTTACTCACTCTGGCTGAAAGGTTTCAGGGAGCTTTGGCAGAGGCTCAGTCTACAAGACGGAAATATACTGAAATTCCAGCAAAAACATCTTCGCACCCCTGTTCCGACAATCACCCTAAATCTAGTGGACTTTCTCCTAAAGAACAGAACACATCACAAACTTATAATAGGATAAAACAGGAGAGGACCTCTACTAACTAGGAGACGGGGAGGAAGTAGTGTAAGGCGTGTAAGACAAACACACACCACACCCAAGAATGTAAAATTAAACCCGCTCCTCAACATGCTGCATTTATACAAACAAAATCGCAAGGAAGAATCCAATGTGGCAACAGAATAGCCCTAAGCGACCGTCCGTTACTGACACAGTGAAGGTAAATGGACAGCACGTATTATGCCTCTATGACACGGGACTGGAATTTGATGCAGTTGTCGCCTCATCTCTGGTAGAACCTGGCCAGGTAACACCAGACATTGTGAAACTTCGTAGAGCCACAAAAGGTGACAAGACAATGACTCAGAAAATAGCAATTATCCAGGTAGAATCCCGCTTTGTGTCAGGACAGATCAGAGCAGCAGTCATGAATGACCCAATCTATGACCTGATCTTGGGTTATAGATACGTAGTCCTAGGTGAACCAAAAGAACCTCTTGTTATTGCGGCAGTGACAACCAGAAGTAAAGCTGCGAGTGAACAGGAGCCAGCACCTGTGCAGAATCCCCTCCCTCAGGAGTTAAAGAATGCTCAAACACAGGATACAACTCTGGCCTCCTGCTTCAAGAAACTGTCATTTGCCAATACTCCCCTGCAGAAAGGAAACTTTTACATGAAACTGGGATTAATGTATCGTAGAGCAGGAAACATAGGACTAGAACATGGGCAACTAGTCGTTCCATCTACGTACAGGAACCAAATCTTGGAGATGGGTCATGCACTTCAATTCAGCAGTCACATGGGTCAAAATGCCACTTTGCAACACATATCAGCCCATTACTATTGGCCTGGGATGAATGCAGATATCATCTGATTTGTTAAGTCCTGTGCCCAGTGTCAAAGAGTAGCACCTAAACATTGGACATCTCCAGCGACGTTAGGAGATATGCCAATAATAGGAACTCCCTTCGAGAGAGTTGCTGTGGATATCGTAGGACCTCTTGAGAGAACTAAAAGGAAAGACCGCTGCATTTTAACACTAGTCGACACATGTACAATGTGGGGTGAAGCCATTGTACTACCCTCATCAGAGTGCATGTAGCAGAAGCATTAGTAAGTATATTCACCAGGCTAGGTTTTCCTCGACAAATACTTACAGATAATGGGTCTCAGTTCAAGGGAAAGTTAGCGGAAGAGGTTTTCCGAGTATTTCGTACAGAGCATATTCACACCTCGCCTTATCACCCTCAGTCCAATGGACATGTTGAGAGGTTCAATGGAACTCTCATCACTATGTTGCGCAAATTGGCTCAGGAAATACCAGGAACCTGGGATTTGTTTCTACCTGCAGCGCTATTTGCCTACCGAGAAGTGCCACACTCTTCGACTGGTCTCCCTCCCGCCACCTTATTGTTCGGGCGTCCAATCAAAGGACCGCTTGAAGCTCTTCTTCGGGCTATGACAGATGAAAGTGCAGACGACAGTATTGTTACGGCACCAAATATGTCCAGGAACTCAAGGAACGCTTTAAGGTTGGTTGGGAGATGGCATCAACAAACTTGCGACGAGCGCGTAGTAAGTATGCCAAACATTACAACAAATCAGCCAACGACAGGGAATTGCATATTGGGGAGAAAGCACTTTTGTTGTTGTCCAGTGGCAACAATAAACTTCAAATTGGTTGGCAGGGACCATTTGAGGTGGTACAGAAGATTTCTCGTACTAATTACAAAATCTCCAAGAAGGGAAAACATAAGATTTATCATGTAAATCTTCTTAATAAATATATAGAACCCCCAATCCCTGAACCAGCTCATCTTATGACCCTGGCGGTTGCCACAGAACTGGATAATGAGGACAAAATATATGTTGAGTATCCGCTTCGTCCACAAGAATCGCACATGGATGTGCAAATAAGCTCAACTTTAGGGAGCGCAGAAGGTGAACAAGTCAAACAACTTTTAGAAAAACACTCAGAAGTGCTCACAGATAGGCCGGGTCTGACAAATCTCGTCGAATTTGAGATGAAAGTGACAGATCCAACTCCTGTCAGGGTGAAAACATACCCAATACCGTATGCAAAAGCAAGTGCATTGCATGAGGAAATTGAGCACCTACTAAACGCAAACATAATATCCACATCCGCATCACCCTATAGTGCGAGTGTTGTGCTCCTCCAAAAACCTAGTGGAGAAGCTCGTCTCTGCATCGACTATAGACGACTTAATGCTGTGACAGAGTTCCAACCAGAACCCTTACCTGACCCCAATGGACTCTTCACCAAATTAAGTAAGGCCAAATTCTTCACAAAAATTGACTTGAACAAGGGTGTTACGTGCAGTCTTTGATATCTTACAATATTATACATAGGTAATTTTTTAGTGCTTAAGGGAAAGTCATTATTGAGTTACTTCCCTTGAAAGTTGTGCCGTCTCTTCGATCAAACTCCGCGGATGAATCCATTATTTCTGCGATTTATTCTTTGTTTGGGTAGTAATAGATTGTTCTTGCTTCAGAATATCTATGGCCTGAATTTATGTGTATTGTTTGTCTGAGTAGGACGAGTCTGTCTTATATCTGTATATCTTTACATATCTAAGTCGAACTATATGTTCTGTTGTCTCTAGAGAGGTCAAAGGCTATTCGGCGGATGTGTCGCTAGAGTGTGGTGTGATTTGGCTTCGTCCTGATAGGGACTGTGTTTTCTATGTCGGCCTGTCGCCGGGGAAAAAGTGATCTCAGTATTTGTGGGGAAAGTGATAGTCGTCTAGACCTATCGTGTATGCTTTACCCCAGTGTTTATTCGTATTGCCAAGGAATGGCAGTTTCATATTTCTTATACCAAGGTAATCCAAGATACTTTTATGAACTCTCGTACGAAGCCACCATTTTCGATAAGAGAATATATTTGACTCGATGAAAACGACTTCGATTCCTAGCAGCACTATATTCTGTAGAATGCAGTCAATTGTTCATGATCAAATCTACAGAGCAATGCAATGTTTTATGAATGACTAACTTTAGGACAGATTCATTATCTGTATCCAAACGTGAGTGACAGCTCACGAGTGAAGCCATCTTGGAACCAAACCTGTAGTGACTTTCAAGAAGAGAAAAGGGGATGCCCGTATTATCGCTTGTTTAGTCCAGAGATCACTGCTACACATGAGAACCCTTTATCAGCGGTTCAATATTATTATATGAAAAAAATATGTGCTGAACATTATGTGGGAGAATCGTCGCTAAACGAGATTAGGTTTAGAAGCCATCTGAAATATTGTTTATAAGCTGACGTGCTCAGTCAGTGAAGTCAGATGATATATATGTATGGGCGATACTGAGTGCTTGGCTACTGACAGTCCACTATACAATTATTCTACATGAGTGCCCATGTAACATTGCAAGACCAGTTATCCACTGTACTATGATGTATTATGCCAACCTGTGATTTGTCACTATCTGTGCTGTCGAGTGTGTACGTCCAATTAAACTTTAGTAAAGGTACACAGTTGTTGGTGTCGATGACTTCCAGCCATACATGAGTGTGAGAAAAGAACATTTTTTGTCAACACCACGAACCTTTATTATCATTCGCACATTATACACTCAATCCATGTCTACACACCACTGCGTAGGTCAAGTTGACATTCCATACACTACAGTGGAGCAAACAACACCATAGAGATCTTATCAACTGATGATGATGATGTCTGCTTCCATCCACTTATATTTATCCTTTTGGTGGATATCATTAACGGGAATAAAATATTCAACTTTATCAACCTTATCAAAGGGTTATTATCAAATCCCGGTCAAAAAAGAAATTAGGCCGTTGCTTGCTTTCAGTACTTCTGAAGGACATTATCAGTTTAATGTTCTGCCATTTGGGTTGAGCAATGCTCCGGATATCTTCACCAGAATGATGAGGAAATTACTCACCCCATTGCAAAATAACGCAATCCACCACTTTATGGATGACATATTAATAGCAACGAGCACATTTGAGGAACATTTGGAAGCCCTCGCCCAGCTCCTCCAGCGACTGAAAGAGACGGGACTTACGGCGCGACCCAGTAAATGTTTAATTGGTTTCAAGGAGTTAGAATTTCTGGGATACACGATCACTCATGGCTGTATGTGGCCTGTGGATAAAAACGTTCAGAAAACAAAACAAGTACCACGTCCTATTACCAAGAAAAACACCCTTTCATTTATGTCCCTTTGTGCCTAATACCAGCGCTTTATTCAGGGTTTTAACACACTGACTGCTCCACTGACGGAGCTGACCAGAAAAGGCCAGCCAGAGAAAGTAGTTTGGACTCCGAATTGTGAAGCAGCGTATGCTACACTTAAACACAAGCTGATATCACGACCTATATTGAGACTATCGGACCTAGCAAAGCCGTTTGTGATGCGCGTAGACGCATGTAACATTGGAATTTCGTCTTCACTGATGCAGACAGATGATAACAAACCTGACTTGTGGTTTCCTGTAGCCAATGCTAGTCGTAGATTAAACTCAGCAGAGAGGAATTATTCAACATTTGAAAAGGAGTGTCTTGCATTAGTATGGGCGGTACAAAAATATCAGCCATATCTCTATGGAGTACAATTTACAGTACAAAGTGACCATGCCCCACTTATGTTTCTAGCGGCGTCAAAGAAACTAAATGCACGACTCTTTGCGTTGGGCTTTACTACTCCAACTTTATTACTTCAAGGTGTAATACATCCCAGGGAAGATCAATGTGGGAGCAGACTTTCCGAGCAAGCATACGCTGGCAGAATTAGACACAATCGAAGAAACACCATCGGACTCAGCATCGCTGTCCGAGAGGATCGTAGAAGTAAATGAAGAGTGTGAAGATTAGACGTGATGTTAGAATCAATAGGCGGTTGAATGCAAAGAGAAAATTAGACTCGCTATGTTAGTCTGACAACTAACTTAAATTGAGGGAGGGGGGCTATCTGTCACGGATCAGTCTATCCTTTCTCTTTCCACATTCTTTTACTCATTCCATCCTGTCACTGTTTCATTGTCTTCCATATGAGTCACTTTTTTTTTCTCCGAGAACGCTAGATCAGGTGAAGTTCTTGTATTAAATTTCGTTAAGCAGGCAATTTAGATTCAGCCAGGTAGGGTTTTTGCGTAGACGCGATGGTAATGGTGTGTTTTTCTTGGAGACATCAATTAACCCGTGACTCACAGACAACCACCTATTTCCGGTCTAACAATGTATTTATCTGAAAAAATGTAACTTTGCTTTACTCTTGATGATCACCGTGAAACCAGCCGAAACTAAAGTTTAAGTACATAAGACTTTTAAAGAATATACACATATATAAGTATATATAGAGAGAGATAGAGAGAGAGACATTGTACACAGCTGTGTGTAAAGTCAAGTACGTGCTTATGAATATATTCAAATATTCAAGTTCGGACTGTGTGATCCTGAAATTATCCTGTGCGGTGAGTTATCTCCCAAAATTATTTGTTTAATTATTCCTTACTGATACAAGTGTAATTTGCAGAAGAGGTATGCGGTTGACTAAGATAAGAAACATATGTTATGCTATTGGATTTAGTTTTCTTCCATATCCATTATGTACCTGTATAAAATATAAATTTTCTTATATGATTTGCTTATAGTATTTTATTACTGTGCATTATTGCTTGCCTTATTAGAACACAACTCTGTTATAAGCATACATTATGAAAGCTGTTGTTCCTTGCTGAAAGATAATTAAGACTTAATTATTAACTAAAGATACACCAGACTACAAGACACTGTTGATTGTGGAAAATAGTAAGACAATTTATAAAGGACACGCAAGGCAAATTGCTTACTGCCCCGAAGGAAGTAATGGAAAGATGGAAAGAATATTTCTCAGAACACCTGGATGGTGAGCATGGTGAAGCATCAGAAATGATAACCACTAGCAAAGAAGAGAAAACCAATGATGGTGAAGATGACATAAAGATGGAAGAACTGAAGGCAGCACTGGAGAAAATCAAGATGGGCAAAGCAGCAGGGCATGATGGTATAACACCAGAAATGGTTAAGTACATGGGAGCGTCTGGCGACCTATTACTCTTAAGGGTTCTACAGGCAGCGTGGTACAACAAGACCATACCAAAGGATTGGGAGATTGCCATCATAACACCAGTTTTCAAAAAGAGTGACAATCGACAGTGTGGAAACCATAGAGGTATATCCCTTCTCAGTGTCCCTGGTAAAATCTACTCTAGAATCCTAGAGCAGAGACTCCGAAGCCTAGCTGAGCCACAACTGGGTGAGGTCCAGTGCGGAATCCGAGCGAACCGAAGTACTCAAGACCTAATCTTCACACTCAGACAGCTGAGTGAAAAGGCCCTTGAATATAAGAGTGAGATCCATCTTTGTTTCATAGATCTGGAAAAGGCGTTTGACAGGGTCCCCTGGAGGAAACTTTGGGATTGTTTGGCAAGGAAGAACATTCCAGCACCTCTGATTCATGCTATACAGAGCTTCTACAAGTCTTGCAGAAATTATGTGAGGACAGCAAACCATAAGTCAGAAGAGTTCAGGACCACCACTGGTGTAAGACAAGGTGATATCCTGTCACCTTACCTTGCCATACTCCTCATGGACGATGTCATTAAGGCATGTAAGGAGAGAACAAGAAAGTATTCAGTGGGGTACTGGAAGATGAGACAGGTCTGTATTTCGGAGCTGGCATTTGCTGATGATGTTGCCCTGATTGCTAAATCAGAGGCACATCTCCAATTCAACCTGCAAGTCTTGAAGGAAGAGCTGGAGAAGAGAGGGATGGTCATAAGCAGCTCTAAAACAAAATCCATGGTGATATCACGAGAAGAAAGAAGACATCAGATTAAGCTGGGAGAACAGGCCCTGGAGCAGGTAGACCACTTTAAATACCTCGGAGCTATTATTGACCGAAAGGGAGGCATCAAAGAAAAGTTGGCCACTCGAAAAGCAGCATCTGGGAGACTTTTTCAGGCCATAAATCGAGGATTCCTCAGCAAGAGAGAAGTTGGTAAGAAAACGAAGGGGAACGACCAAGTAAGTAAATAGTAAGACATATTAAGTGTACAGGCGAGTCACTTGACTTGGAAGGATAAGGACAGAGCCTGTTAGACAATAGTCACTGAGACATCTTTTACATACAGTGTACTGGACATTCAAAGTCTTCAGTGGTAAGTGTTCCTATGCTCTGAGACCAGAAGTCTTTGGGGAGGAACTTAATAAATGTAAAATCTCTTTAGACAAGAGATTAATGGTCCCCTTACTTTGTTCTCCAGTGCAGAGTGTAACATAGGACCTGGCTTCGCCCTCCCTCAATTTTGCTGAGCTCAAAATTCAAGAAGGGACAGGGACTGAATCTTTGTCGCAGAGAGATTTATGATTAATAAATTTCTATATCTTTGGGGAGGAACTTGTAAATTCTACCCTTTGTGTGCAGAGTGTCATAGGACCTGGCTTTCAATTTTGCTGAGCTCAAAATTCTGCTTTGTCGCAGAGAGATTTATGATTAATAAATTTCTATATCTTTCCTTTATTCTACCCGTGTCTTCTACTTTATTATCGCTCTTTTATCCTTTTTTTCGCATTCGGTTGATTGGGAAAATACAACTCTCCCATTCAAACCTTCGCCTGTCTCTTTTCTTATTTAGCAACACATTTTTATTGCTGTTAAGCTTAGTTCTTGAGTAGACCGAATAGTGTGACATTCGTTCTCGACAGACATATAATGGCCGACAATCGTCTAACATTTTCATCTGACACGAAGCTTCTACGGTTAAGTTTCTCGGTGATGGGTGTGAGAGGCGCCAACATGCATCGCTCGGGAATGACCAGAGGTAGCGGCAGGTGTTAGAACGAGCACTGACAGTTTTATTGCCGGCGCCTGAGTTAATGTAAAGTGTTAAGATGGGACGCTAATTTCGGGTTTTCGAGAATGGCGTGCATCCTTTGTCTGTTTTCAGATATTATACCAGAGTAGTTAGACTTCATTTATTCAGTCCTCCTAAGTTGCAGTACACGGATCGCTTCGTGCTAGAGAATAAGCTTGTATAGCGAAGTTCTTAGTTTTCTCGACAATGTTGCCGAGCTTCTAGAATACCGATATAAGTGAATAATTCTAATTTCGTGGTGATCGCCTGTAGTTCTGTCTGGAGGTAATATTATATATCTAGTAGTGTTGAGTGATTTAAGTGGTAAATCGCCTATTTTATTTTACCAGTTAGATTTCTGTGCAGAGGGATTAAATTATAAGTCTGTTATATTCTCTAGTTTACGCGTTACAGTGGATAGCAGAATAAATTATATTTCTAGCTTAAACTCATGCAGTTGTAAATAAATTTAATTAAACTGCTAGTAACTAGTAGAGAATATTTTAACTAAACTAAATTAATGCACTGAGTCATCATTGAGTATTGACGAAATATGTACGTATTTCTAATTCATGAGGATTGATTTTGGTAATGACTATAATTTATTTCGCGGGAGTTTTAAACGATGAGACAAGCTTAAAGCTTATAGTTTCTGATTTTAATTAAATAACCGAAGTAAATATATATGTTATTGTACGCGAGGTAGACATAGGATATGTGTATAATATTATGTATTTTATTTGTTTTCTTTATACAGTATTCTGGGGTAAGCCCAACCTCTACCAGCGGTGTAGTACATATGAGTAAAATCTGAGAAGAAAAACATTTGTGTCCTTAAATACGTGGGTTTACAAAGTAAAACCTGTCCGGCAGTGCGTTTGCATCCAGAAACGACAGAGTACCCATTTCACGAACTTTAATACTAAATGAAGTAACTGGGCCGATCGCGCCAGATTAAATTCTTCCTAAAAAAATCTCTAGTACATGCAGCCCTGTGGCGAAGTATATTACAAACAATAACATTTCCGACATTTTGACTAATTGTGGTGTGACCAAGAACATATATACATATTGAGAGAAGTTATCAACCTGGCATTTCCGAAGTACTGGAAACCTCGAGTTCTGACACTGTGAGCCCGTTTAAAATTTCTTATCTGACCTGATTCATGTGACACTAACAGTAGTCTGAAAATATAGTTAAAGTGAAAGCTCCCCGGAACATTGGATGAAACCTGATCTGCAGAGCTGGGTTTCACTTTTACCAAACGAAATACAGATTTACGTTACGGTGTGTGTGTCCTGAAGTTTGCGCCAGACGGCGAACGCCAGCCATATTGTATGTAAGAAAGTACGACAAGGGCCCCTGCTGAATGAACCGAGTGAAAGCGGAACGAGTGATTCTTTCAATTTGTTTGTATTTATGCACCCACTTTTGGAATTTCTGTATGCAAGTTTTTTTCTAATGATATTTGTCTCGTAGAATAGATTAATGTATCAACTCGGTTCTTAACCTTAGAGGGAAATCTTAGTCTATAGCGTATGAATCCGTGACTCTTTGGGGCTATCACTTTCTTCTAACAGGATCGTGGGCTAAACATCGGGGGAAAAGATTATATCTATGGGTCTATTACTCTTTTAGTAATTCATTAACCTATGCATATTTATATGTGATTGATATTCAAATTTACGGTGTGGGTACATTGTCTTAAGATAATAAAATTTACATAAACTTATACCAGTGTGTCAGTCAGCTTGTCCCAAAATATATTTATATTTCATTGTTATAGTTTTCACGTTGATACGTCTAACTGTCGTCACTTATGTGGTTGTGTTTGTGAGTGGTTGATAAATATACATCTAAATATATATACTGATGTATTTGTCTGACTAATACTTTCTGTTGTAGAGATAGGCTGAAGGAGAGAAAAACTTCTCAAATTCAGGGACAAATATTACCTAGTTTTCACCATCTCACTCGTGAAAATCTATTTCTATTATTATCTCCCACAGAGCTATCACCTATTCTATTTCTATTCAGAAGGGACCAATCTATGTCTTAATTCTCCTATCGAAAATCTACGACAATCTTCACCCCTGAGTGTGAACCAGACATCCTTGAAGACACTAGTGCCACACAGGGCAATCAGACACCACCACTTGCCCTCAACAAGAAGTCACAGCAGAGTGTCCTCTCTGCCTACATCCTACAAGAACACTACGATAATAAAGAGAAAGAAGATCACCACACATACCCACCAAACGCTCAAACTTAGTCAGTGAAGAAAATAAGGCACCCCACTGGGACCTAGATTCCTTTTTTTTTTTTTTAGATGTAAACGTGATTCTTTTCAATATTTCTTTTTAATCAGATGTAATATAACTCTCTGTAAATGTGATTCTCTTAATAAATAGCATATTGTTTATTTACTTACTACACGTCTGAGTCAATTTGATAAAATATCATAAGCCTGTCCAGAGCTCTCTTTTTGTGATTAATTCCCTTTTTTGTTTACTGTCCTCGTTATTGTCGAATTGTCAACATCGTGTGGTGTATGTTAGTTGTGGAACAAAGTCACGTGGGAGAATAACTTGTCTGATATTTTTACATGGTATTTAATTACCCTTAATTCCAGACAGTTAACCTCTTGGTTTCATAACAAATAACATCACTATTACAGTATTGCAAGAAAATCAATCTATATTCTTACTGTTATCCAGAGCAGTTGACCTGTGTCGACCTTACTCTCTCCCTATGCGTGACAATGAAGACAGAATCAAAGTAAATAAAATTTTATGAAATGTCAAAGATTTATCTTTTAGTAATAACAAATGCGACTATCCATTGGAAATGTCCAAGAGATAAGAAGTTTCAATCGTTGATACACTCAAAATATTGTTGCTTGATGATATATCGACGTATCAAGAAAATGTTTATATACACAAAATAATTGCTATGCAATGTTCTCAATCATTTTACTCCAACATAGATCTCTGGGGAATCTTATAAGTCAGACGGGACTAACTCCGGGGTTATTAATTTCACTCCCAGAATGAATAAATATCTATTTGTCCTGTTGCACCAATTTCGTTCTTTATTCTTAGGTCAGACTGTTAGATCACTGCACAAAATATCCTTGTGTCACATATCCTTACTAGCACAGATACTGCTCTGTGTTCACTTGATATTACTGTAACTTCGACGCTACATAAAGGTACAAATAACAACTTCCTTACTTCATGTTTTTATCATATCTCAATATATCGTGTATCTGCAAAACCGCAGATGAACTTCCCGCGATGTTTTCACATCGGCTTCTTGGCTCAGACTGTCTGAAACAATCCTAACTTCTACTAATATGATTCTCTTCTTCACCCTAAAATCTACATTTCTGGGAGCAACCTTCGGTCAGTGACCCCCGTACAGCTGACCCAGAGTTAACTGCCTCTCTTCTCATTCTTTTTATTTTTCATTGTTCTACCTAAAGGTCGTTCTTTCGTTTCCCGCCGTTTCAGAAAATTGAGAACTTGTTTACTTTTCTTTTGAGTATTAACACCATTATCTACCCAAAGCCAAGCGCCGATTCATGCCCATAAATATAACATCTTCTAACCTTTAAGGTCATCTTTCCCAACATACTACCTGGAAAAGTTAATCACTCTTGTAACCGTTCAGTGACCTACGCTGTTCTCATGAAGTCGCCAGCCTGTGTTGAAACGAAGTTCTAAAAGAAATCGTTACATGTATCTTTGTTCAATTTAATAGAGTTTCTTAATTTTTCCTTGTGTGACATTCTCCTGACCCGAATCAACTTCTAAAGTTCATTGTTCTAACTATAGCAGACGTATCCTGTCACATGCACTATCTTATATCACTTGTCTTCAACTTATATCCAGTTTTCAAAGCACTTGTGACAGAGCGTTATATGAATTCGGGAATTTTTATGTCCATACTATACTTTATTTCTTTATGGCAGTATATGGCCAACAATTATCTCTTAGTCTAGGTACACCCCTCTGAGGTAACAAACATTTCAAGGCTAACGCCACTTCTGGCATGTTTATCCTTTGATTGTGGACGTCCAACACGTAGCGAGGCGAGGAACAATAACGATTAAATCAACATTGGGAGATCGTTTGTTCGCCGGGCCCCTCGTTTACACAAGACGGGCTATTGATAGATAAGCGAGTTGACTGTTTCTGTCAAGTATGGTAGTGGTCAAACAAATATCGGATTAGAAAGGATTGGTGGTTTAAAGATAACTTGTGTCTAATTTTGCAGGCATGATTTGCACAAATCACTAATCATTGTGCCTGTTAACAGGAAAATTCTCGAGTAACTTCAGAGCAGAGTGATAGGTCGTAACAACTGCGGCAGAAGTCCTAATAACAGAACAGAGCCCAGAGAAACAATCTTCTGAGATGCGCTGTCAGTGACTGTAACGCTGAAGGATCAAAATAATGCTGGCCTGGATGACCTAAGAGTAACACTTCACAAACTGTGTCAGCAATTCAAAGGAGTTGTAATCCAGTGGATCTCTTCTCACTGCAACATCCCTGGAAATGAAGAGGCTGACAGATTGGCACAGGAAAACGGAAAGCTACCTCAACTTGACACAATCATAACTTATGAAGAGGCCAAGAGTTTTACCAAGCGCGGATACAGGAGCAAGTGGAAAACATAACAACCAGGCCAAAATAAAAATGATTCGTATTACCAGCTCAGCAGAAGTGGACACGTGGTAATCTTCAGGCTTCGCACAAGTCACAACAGATTGGGATACCCTCTTTTCAACCAGTTAAAGATAGGAACTACTGATGAGTGCAACTGTGGCACTAAAAACATGACTGTTGAGCATCTACTTCAAAGGTGCCCAACATATCAGGAACAGAGAAAGCGCACATGGCCATCACCAGTGTCATTACTAGAAAAGCTCTACGGAGATGGCAGCAGCCGTTAACCGGCCATTACTTTCTTTGAACGAAATCAAGTTGACTTCTGAGTGTGAACGAAGTAGAAGAAGAAGATATCACATATATGGTTTTGGTGATGTCAATAATTATAACCATGCGTAGGTGAAAATATACTAAAATAAGACGACCTAGCCGATGATTGGTGTCAGCAAAAAATAAACTAGCGAAATTAAGTTTCGGGTGGGCCGATTGTTTACTATAAGACGACGAATGTTTCAAACTCGTGAATTGCATTCCAATTCTAACGAAAGGAAAACGCCATAATTTTATAGATAGAAGATTTGCTAGGGAGTGATTGAAGCTAGAATGTCCTTTTGTGAAATTAAAAGGGCCAAATTCGATAAATGCTTTTACAATCACAACCCTTATAAATCTTCCCCATGTGTTAAAACTAAGAGTTGTAGTATAACAGTTATCATTAGCTCACTCGAGAAGACTGCACCTTAACAGCTGCAGTGCTTACTATCTGTCACCTTGTGCAAAAGTGTCTAGATAACTACCCATTCATAACGAAGGGATAAGTTTTAAATTTATATTTTCTTATTAATTTATGTGTATTTATGTATAAAAATGTTTATTTATGTAAGGTTCTGCATGCGGTTAGCAACCTCATCGGGTAAAATAAACCGCCACTGCAAGAGCTGGTGACTGCTTCGTGCGGGTTTCCTCACTAGGAACCAATAGTAGACGTGGCCCAATGCTCTTTTGGGAGCCGAAAGAGGATGATTAGAATGACGTCATAATGTATTTTTCAGATGTCAACATTCTATTTCAGATTGATATGTATATATAACTATGATGCATGTGCACTCTTTCACTCTCCTAATACACTTGCATCTGCCATGAAGGTCTGAGATTTCATGCTCATGAACGTCAGGACAATTCAGAGGAAGATGAAATGATTGAGGAAAGCGGAAGTCGCGCGAACCTTACATCAGAAGACAAAAGACTTAAGAAATACTTTTGTGTATATTCTCTCAGCTTTTGCTACTAGTTACTAATATTGTCACGGGTTGCCTCCCCTTTGTCTGCAGTAGTGGTCCAACAGTGGCCAAAACCTAGAGTATCTAATGTGGATCTCAAAGGTGTCTACCTTCGCTCAAGATTACTCTTAGCAGAGTTGTAGATAGAAGGATAATGACGCTTCTATCTCAAGATAATGTTACCTCGAGGGAGTATTCACATGATATTCAGAACAATGCTGAATGAGTCCCATCAATATTTACTTTAGTATCTGCTGCCAACTTTTATGAAGGATTGTCTTATAATTAGCTAGTTCCAGCCCCCAGCTGATCTAATTCAGAGAAATCTTAATTATTACTTTATAGCTCTGTTTAAGTGTATTTAAGAAATTGACTGAGACATACGGGTGCAGTACATTCAGAATGACTAAATCAACGTTAAATTTGTATATAAACAAATAACAAATTTAATAATCACTTATGTTTAATAGTTTAAAAATGAATAATTCTTTTTTTTTTAAAGTACTCATTGCAGGGTAATATTATGATTTTCGAAAGATGGACAGTTCACTTGGCAGCTTTTAAGTTTGTACTTAGCTACCAATAGTTTGATGGTTCTGCTACCGCTGATGTTTGGTTCTTTGCAGATAGACAACTGGTTCAATCGTCACTGGTTAAGTCTGAAAGTTGTGACACGATCCAAGAAGTATCAGGGAGGAATCACAAAGCTAGTCCAGCGTCTCTAAGACCCGCCTGATGATGGTGTCTAGCGTCGACTTCGGGTCCCTTATGCTCTCACGTGTTCCAGAGATAGTACCCTCAATTGGTACCACCGACCCAAATTGTCTTTGGGATTACCGATTCCTGGCTCAGAGAAACAGTTCAGGCAACTTGTTTAAGGGGCCTCTTCCACGTGTTCTGGGGGTGTTACTTTACAATAAGCTCCCACTCTGACTTCGTGTTCAGATTCCTAGGATTCCGGTTTTTCGCGTTAATAAAGGTAGAGTTTTCCTGGGATGTATATGAATCCTCAAGATGCTCAAACAAGGTCCGGTCCGATAAATGGAATTCTGATCTGATTCTTTACTATGGTTGTCTGGCTGGTCTCTTGACGAGTTGAATTTCAGAGTGCTTTCAACCGACTGAAGTGTCAGATTATATTGCCACTTTCGTCCCACGCCCGTTGTTGTTTACTATTAGACCAGGTTCCAATAAGAAATTTTGTTATGTTTACATCTCGAATGCCGGCCAATAGTTTCAATCATGCGTGGTTTGATGACGTCTATTCCAAAAATTTTCTCATAGGAAAAATTCTGCGTGTTATTTAAAAGGTCACTTTCCAAATATAGAATTGTTATATGCGTCGATTCGAGGTAATGATTGCACTACAATGCCCTACAAATAATGTCTTCGTAACACTTCTGTCCGGAAGTTATTACAATATTCCGTCTTTCATGTGCATAATATGTAATATGTCCGCAGACGGATAATTATCTCCCTGTCCTTGTGCAAACACCGACCCTCGTTTAACCATCTGGGCTGTGACTCTTTTCGACAGTAATTAGTGAATCACACTAGCCATATTAGCGCTAAATAAACTTGCTGGGCGTACGTCGTGTCAATCTGTCGCGCCAATGGTTTGGTCCACGAGAAATTTACAAACATGACTGTCGGTCAATATTGCATCACCTGTCTACTCTCTAAGCAGGGATGGTCAGGTAAACAGACTAGACGAATTATTACGGAGAAGAAGTGCAAAAATGACTCAACAATACTGCCGGAGAGGAAAAGAGAGCGAACCCAATTATGTGACAAATATACAGCTATGGACACCATCAATTAGAAAAGGGTCTAGAGGACACTCGAAGCGGCGACATGTGTGAGATTTACGGAAGCATACGAACGTCATCCCAAAAGCCATTCGACTCACGACTTGAAAAGGAACAGTCCAGATTTCACTAAGAACCAGCATTAACTACGCCAGATTACAGCGGCAAACCATTGTCACAGTGCTAAAGTGTTCCTATCTTTGTCGTCTTTTAACTTTTTCAACATCGTTCTTATTTTATTTCTCTCCCGTTTTTGCTCTGTCGTCATTTTTAAAGATATCTTTCCTAATCACGGCTTTTACTAAGTGTAACTTTAATCTCTTTTAATATTTCCCACCTAACATTTTCCTTTGGAACACACCTGGCTCGTTAGACAAGCAACTGTTTGGCGTAGGAGACAACCACATTGGTGATAGAAAGAATTCGTTTAATACTTTAATCCCCTTTTTAAACAAGGCAAGTGTCATCACATTTGGGCATAATAGCACGCCGTCTGAGCTATTTAAAACAAAGGATTCGCGAGACGCACCGCAGGGTTTTTACCAGATGGTAGACTTTCAGAGCGGCATAAAAACTTAGGTGTTGGGACAATGAAAGCCCCCACGCAAGACAACAATGTAACAAAAGACGATTTGTCACAGCAGAAAACGTGGTCAAACGGGTGGATAATGTCTGTATCGGGCGGTGAATCCCAAACCAAGGTTTGTCTCATCACCGGAATCCAGAACGGAGTTGAACGGTTGGTTACGAGAGCTCACCTACTTTTAGCGATTGCCGGGCACTGAAATTGCACGCGAGCATGCAGATGGCGTAGGGCAAGATGAACGAATAATTAGTTGAGAAAGGGGCAGAGTCATAAGACACAGCCCCAGAATTGTCACACATAAGCAAAACCAGAAATATAATGAAACGTTCATCAGAAGTCAGCATTGTTTTACTAACATCGCGGAGCATAAACGAAAGAGTTTCTCCAAGCTTAGCCTGTTCACAACCTGTTCCATATTTTCATTTATGTGTGGATCTTCAATCCATACCTGTAGAGCTTAATTTTAAATAGTGTTCTTAATGAATTTGCAAAGGGAAAAGGAAACTTGCAGAAGTCTGAGTCTACACATTGAGTGTTTGCAGTCTAATCGGAAAGAAGCTAGCAAAGCGTACATCCAGAGAGCAGAATTCACAAGATAGGACGCCATACACTTCCTAACTTACAAGGATGATCTCTTCGCCTGCGTTTATAAACGTCGGTAGTGCAGCATTTTATTCGCCTGTTTATCGAGTGCTCACAAGTTGATTGCACGAAGTGAATTCATTAAAGCAAGCTTCATTGCACTAAACACACTTGTTACCAGAAGATCATTTCGCCAAGAGCTCCAGTCTAGCCAATGCATTTTCAAGATCACGCAGCAGATTTTTTCCTGATACAACTGTCAGCGGTTTGTCGACGCGCAAGAGATTCCCATGCATTGAGTGTCAGTATATCTTCCAAGTTCTGACTACGACGTGTGCAAGAGTTTCAGTTATAATCCCTCGTCTTCTAGATAACTCTCACAGCGTAACATACATCGTAAATGGACAGTAAGTGCATACCATCGCATAATCATACAGTGTTGGATATTTGAAAGACTCATAGACAGTGTAGAGTGACATAAATGTGGTAACATTTAATATATCACATCATCATTTTACTATTTACATAGGTTCACTATCATATTAAATTAATTACATTTTTTACATGTCATCTGTGTGCGTCAATTGTCTTTCACTATCATCACTTTTCCCTTTCTATTAACCCTAAATGTGTATATATTTAACTAATAAACGTTTAGCCGCGTTGATCATTTCCTAGTTATAGAATGTATTACTCGTGCTCTCTGTGTTAAATATTTACATATAGGTAAAATTCTTCCTTTAGGAGGTTGGAGGATTTTTCTTTATCGAGATCTGAGGACAGGAGCTACGGTCGTAGGGAAATAGAAAACTGTCTTTGATTTATTAGAAAACACTATCTGGTGGAAAGCACTCGCCTTCTCTTCTTCTTGTCCTTATCTCGAATGGGTCTCTTTCTTTTTTAAACAAGCCAATTTCTGGAGACTTTCTCGACAACATTCAATAAGCCATAACCATCATACTGTAGTAGTGCGAAAATTGGTTCCCAGCCCAGTATATCCATACACGACAGTCACCACCTGGACTGTTAAGTTAGCCTAATTGACACCGGTACTGGACGCAAAATAAATAATCCTGTAATTCATCCAACAATGAAAAGACCACTTTTGTAAAGGAAGATAACAAGTTATTTAACTTGTTTTTCTAAAGTTACCTTTTTTCTTTTTTTTTAACCTTATTTTAACTTTATTTTTAAATAAATATACCTGTTTATATTTGTAAGTGTAAATCCTTAGATGGGCTTGATAACTTGGTTGATTGAAAGTTGATATTTGCACTCATATGAAGCATTAAAAAAATACATATCTACAGAGTTTAATCATGTTAATAGCACTTTGCTGAATTACCTTCGGCTGTGAGCTCAATACATACGAGTCGTTACAGTGTGACACATACCTACCTCACAGAAGTTGGTGGAGGATACGAAGTTTACAACAAACCTAGTAAACAACTGTGTACCAGCCATCCTAAAAACCTTGTGAGACTCCCTGAAATAGGAACATAATCATCCTATTTACATCACTGCCAAGAGTAATCTTGAGCGAAGGTTGCTACCTTTGGAAAGCTCATCCTTTTACTGTCGGGCCATTCGTGGAGCACTCATGCAGTTCAAGGGAGACAACCCGCCACAGTCCTCCTGCTCATATTATGTCCAAATTTCATAGGGCTTATCTTTTATAATGTATGTACAATTTACATCCACGTTTCAAAGTGCAATATTAAACACAGATAATTAAATATCAGCTTTACGACTAAAACATAAGAATCGAACGTTTCTATCTTAACGCCTTCGTCAGATGGATTTATACATCTGTTTTACTGCAACTATCAACTCTTACTCCAGACAGCAAGAATCGAAGCAAAGATCTATTTTTAATAGTCTTTATTTATTTATTCATTCATTTATTTAATTATTTATTCATTGTGTTGAAAATATGGTAAGGCTTTGCTGTGACCCCACTGTCCGATCCTTTTCATAAATTTTGTTTGACACTCATTTTCGTATATCTTCAGTTGCTCGATACCTAACGATGTAAACCCAGAAAATTTTCTGTGCGAAATAAAACTCAAAGCAACGGAGAATGAGCGGTAAGATATACAAAAACTAGTTTTGGCTCATCGCTTTGAGCTTAGATTTCGATGTATATAGTCTATCGATATCGTCTGCACAAGGCTTTTGGTTTTTTTTTATTTGTAACCACCCAATAAGTGTTGTTCGCAACGCTCTTATAATATGGCTTTCATAGTTTTGTAACAATTCTTTAGTGTAACACTTCTTGAAGTCTTTGTAAAAATCACCAGACCATGTCTTGTATATTTGGAAACGTGCCCTAATATAAACGTCGGGCATTGAATTTAAGTTGAACAGGGAGATCCTCGCCAAAATGAGGCAAAGCTATTAAAAGAGGATGTTTGCTTTAGGCAAACTGTAATTTAGCTGTAATTTTGAACCTTGTATAGTACTAATTTTATTTTAAGAAAGATGGGGGAAAAGGGAGGGGAGGGGAGATATGGCTTATAGATCAATGCGTAGATTTTTTTCTTGAACGGAAACAGTTTAAAGCCAGTTGAAAGTATTAGGTTAGTATTATAATGTGTTGCTAGGGATTTGTGTATTACAATGGTAGACCTGCTTTTTAAAACATCCCTGGAGATTGAGAAAACGAAAATTGTGATAATTAGCAAAGCATGCGATAAGCCAACGTTAAAGGAAAAAAAAAATGGGAAAACCCGGGAACAAGTCATGAGTTTCTCGTGTCTTGGTCATATAATAACAGAAGATGGCAGATGCGAAACAGAAATCAAGGCGAGAATAGGAATGGCCAAAGGTAAAATCAACAACATGAGGCAAATACTAACATTTAAACAGCTAACTCACAAATTCAAACTGAGAATCATCAAAGGCTACATATATTCTTTATTACTTCGTGGTGTATAACCATGGATAATGAACAAGCAATTAGAAGAAAGAATTGAGACCTTTGAGATGTGGATGTATAGAAGAATTGGGCGCATCTCACGGAAAGAAGAGAAAACCAAAAAAGCGGTCCTAGAAAACCTAAGAATGAGAAGAGAATTAATGAAAGAAATCAAAATTAGACAGCTAAAATATTTTGGCCTTTAAAAGGCCATAACGCCTTGCAGAAGGTCATAACAGAAGAAATAGTTAAAGGCAAACGTGTAAGAGGAATACATCGCTATAAGTGGGAAGATAACATCAAGAGATGGACATGTAAGAGTCTATCAGAGTGCACCATAAGACAAGAGACTAGACATTGGGGATCCATTGCAGCTGACCTTCGATGTGAAGATGGCACCTGATCATGATGTTTGAGACTGTCTCTTGTAAAACAGTACAACCAAAAATACTGCTAGTACTACTAAGAAAAACATTACTAATACAGCAAAAGAATTGACGGCTAGATAACGCCGATAGAAGACAGGCGTTAACCTGTGATATTCGATGCTCATCAAACGTCCTTCGAACGAGGTATTCTCACGGCGACGCTCGCCTCAAAAATGTTTTCTACGGACAACTGGCAGATAATGAAAGAATAGGCCGGACAACCGCAGTTTAGGTTCAGAGATGTGTGCAAGATAGATATGAAGGCATTGGCCATAAATCCAGCAATCAGGGAGGATGAAGCTGTTGATCGCACGAAGGGGCGATGCTCCCTGCGGCACCACCTCAGACTAAGCGAAAAGAAGTCTCACAAGAAGCAGAAGAGAAAAGAACACACTTAATGGAACACCAAAATGAAGAAACTATGGCATAACACCAGCAAATTAATAAAAGTAAAACTTCTGAGAACGTGCATCTTTCCGGTAGCAACATATGGATGTGAATCATGGACCATTACTCAAACATTAAAGAAAAAAATTGAATCTTTCGAAGCAAAGTGTTACAGAAAAATTCTCAGAGCATCTTGGACCAAGAAGAAGAAAAATATAGACATCCTACACGACCTGAACATCGAGGGAAAACTGGCTCATAAACAATATCATGTCCCGAAAACTGAAATATTTTGGCCACATTAAACGTCGTAGTGGCTTAGAGAAAGCAGTGATGGAGGGTATGGTACCTGGAAGGCGAGGCAGGGACCGACCAAGACGACGGTGGACACAGGACATTGAAGACACCTTGAACATGACAATGGAGGAGGCAGGAGGGCTGGCTAGAGATCTAGAGTCTTTCAGGCGGGCTGTGATGAGAGCGACGTTCTGCAAAGGACATGCTACATGATGATGAATGGAACACCAGGCAAACAAATTACAAACTGATGAGGTCTATCATATCAAGGGCGCATCATTCTTATTGTCAGTTATGGCTGAGGGAGGTTAATACTAATACATCTGCTGCAAATACTACATTTACTACTACTGCCGCGGTGATTGTTCCATTAAAAGTAATAATAATACTGCTACAAATATTCATATTATAACAATGTGGCTATTCTTACAATGTTACCAGTATTACAATATTGCTACTATTACAAAATATTGCCCTATAGCTTTTATGTTATTTTAATTTTCAGCTTGTTTATGAGCGAGGCAATCAATGTTTAAGAAGTCATGGTTATTTTAACGGTACAGCACTCGAAATGTTTTGGGTGTTTCTGTCGAGGGTTAGCAAGAACTGCCGTTTGTGACAGTGAATGAATTAAAACAGAGGTAATATTATCCTTGATACACCAACTGAGGTATTTCAGTACTGACTTGCAGTGACATTAAAATAATGCTAATCTAATCATTGATACCCCAGCTAACGTTTTGCAGTTTTTACTTTGAGTTACATTAGACAAGTGTTAATCATATTGATACACCACCTAAAGTATTTAAGTATTGATTTGGTGTGACATTAAAATATATTCTCTTTTGAAGTTTTCTTTTGGGCATAGTTTAATGCTTTTTCATGTAGACAATGTTGTCACGTGACAGATAGTAAGCTTTTCAGTAATCAACATGTACTCACGCTCGCATATAAACAGAGCTATTTAGTCAAATTAGATGTTTAGTGACCCACTGATGCTGCACAAAACTATTGAGTGGATGTGGCTAAGCGAGCTTGAAGCATAGCGTGGACTTGTCTGGTTGAAGAAACATGTTACTGGTCTGACAATGAATGTCTCAAGGTGACGGTTTTGCTTTTTAAACATTGAACCAACAGCTATCATTTCTTGTGTCAATCCCAACTAGCTTCCATATGCCCCGCCTTAAGTTCTCTTCCGTACGGCTTCATTTTGATTTGGGCTTTATAATTTTCATTCCTTAATTTCTTCTTTTTCTCCTATTTGTCTTCTAGCCTAGTCTTTTTTGCCTGTTTTTTTTTTCTTCTTTGTCTCTCTTTTTTCCTCTTCTCTTATTTCTCGCGTTACTCATTGTTATTTATTTCTGTTTTTGCTTCGTCCTTACTTCCTACTTTTTTTACACCTCGTCTCCTAGTGTCTTCACGTCTTTCCTGACTTTGTTACGTCGTCTTCTTATTGTCATTGTAAGATATTATCACAATCATCTTATTATTATTCATATTCTATGTTTTCTTATCCTTCTTCTTCTTCGTTTATTCTTTTTAATCCTATAATTTTCAGGTCTCTACCAAATTAATCTCGTGACTTTTCCCTTCTTGTGTAATTTAGTACCTTGTTCTTAAGTGATTAGCAGTATTTCGGTTGCGAAATTACTAGTTCTGGTTTATTGAAACCCAGTCCACATTAATGCAAATAGTTACATGTTTTGTGTAATGTAATATACAATCGTAAACTGTGTTTATCGGTTGTACTAATGTAGCAGTGTTTGTTATAGACTCGTGTGTGTGTGTACGTATATATAAACTAAGATCTGTATTACTACTAATAATACTACTTCTACAATTACAACAACGAATATACTGGTGATCCTACTATTGCTACTATTACATCTTCTACTACTTCTTCTACAGAAACTATATGTATTAGTTCTGCTACAACAACAACAATGTTGGTAATACACTGTTGCCACTTTCACAAGAGCAACAACAAGAGCTGCTGCTTTAACTACTGCTACCATCATGTCTGCTGCTACTACCACTCTTTCTACCATTAGTACAGCTTCTAATACTGCTACTAATACTACTACAACTACCACCCCTTCGTCTACTATTTTTAATTTTACTAGAATCACAATTACTACTTTTCTGTAAATGTAAGCAGGCAAATACCACGAAATAATTCATCAGTTATAACATTTTTAAGTGGATCATATTTTCTTCTAATATTAACTTATACGACTTGCTTATATAAATTATCTTTTATAGCAAGTAATTAGTGCCTAAAACTTACAAGTAAACATTATTGATTCTATCTTACATGTTGTAAACAATTCATATTGCTAAACTACTTAACGGATGTATCCGGAGACGTGATTCACTGATTAAAAACTAATGGTACGTGTTTGTGGGCAGCGGACGAGCATTCATTTATCTCAACAACACTGTCATCTGGCCGGGCGGCACAGAGGCTATCCCACTAGGACAACCGGAGTGTGGCTGGGACGGCAACCTTTGTGAAGATAAGTGTGAGTACTTCTTCGTTGCTGCTTGACATTTCTGGTACCCCCTTTATTGTCTTTTCTTCTGAGGTAGGTAATAATAATAAGCAATATTTTGATCTCTGATTCCTAAATTACAACGGGGAAGCGTGCACACGGGTTACAACAATCAAAGATACCATGACATAATTGCGCCGCCCTACTTCTGTTCCTGCTTCCGCTAGCCTTTAAGACAGCCCACTGACAATCAACAACGAAAAAAAAAAAATGGTAAAGTTTGTCCCATAACAGATACTTCATCTGTACTAGGTCTCACCTCACCAGATACTTTCCTTGCTGCATTTGTCTTCTCTAACTCAGAGCAGTCAGGAACCGGATTATTTTACAGCTAGGAAGCTGCATGAAGGCTTACCTGGAGTCACCCTTATATGACCACCAGCTAAGCACAATACTACAGTATTAAAATATGGAAGTGAACGTGTCTGTGGGGACAATTACACCCTCGCTGATTCTTGAAATCACCCATACACTTCCAAGGATTCTCCCTGTGGTGAAACATGTTGAGAACCCATCATTGCACACTAAGCTTCAAGGAGCCACTTGAGCCCGAGACGTAACTCTGACCTTTAACCTGATTGGTTGGCTACATGTTGGAGGTTCTCACTATGGGCCCACGATGAGCAGGGGGAATTTAGAAGTGGCTGTGTGTAGGATGTGAATTCCGTGGGAAAGCCCTGAACCAGAGCACAGTATTTTAGTTCTCCATATTTTGAGAGCCCTCTTGGATGGCGGGGAATGCACAGTATGCCACACGCTTTTTCCTTCTAGCTTGAGACCAGATGTGACGATCCTTTAAATGCCAGCAGCCTAGAGAAACAGGAGCTCATGACTTCAACTTAACACGTTTCGGAATGGCAGAAAAGCTACTGGAACAGCCTGGATCTACAGGGTAGATATAATACTAAGGAGTCTTCAAGTTGGTATTGCCTGCAAAAGAGCGAGAAGCTCAGCAGCCCTAGTTAAACAACAACAACGACAACAACTAGGTAGAATGGAGCACGATGAATCCTGATTTCGAACCGGGTTTCTTTGTCTAGAGAAGCAAGTGCTCTAAACATGTTACCACTCCGGCGCTCCCTGACCAGCAGAACACCAACAATTCTACACACAAATACTCCAACCCCTCTGATGTTCCCATCTCTGCCAGTTAAGACTTGCATCTGTTCTTTTATTTCTTATTGATTTGTTTTTCCAGTACGATGCACGAGGCAACCATACTATTTGCCCTTCCCCTTCCATTCTCTTAAAGGTAGCCAACACGATGGGGCTTAATGTATTCTCGCAGTGTTATTTTTTAATTGCATTTTGTTGTTCACGAATGTGATGAAGTTAACGTTCTAGTTACAAACTATCCTTCACTGCCTTTTGCAGCTTGCTTGATATGACCGTAGCCGTCGTGGAAAAAGTGTGTTTTTTTTTTTTTTTGAGCTCCCTAATCCTGGGTCCCAAGAAAACGTGTACGGGAAATATGTATTATTGCCTCATTCAAGTGGAACAAGATATGAGCGGACAACGTAGCCGTTAAATGGACACATGTTTAAAAAAAACCTACTGGCATCACTACCAGGGCGTCCTTTTTCTGGAATCTTTATGTTAAAAAAAGTTATAGGGAGATAATACTCACAGTGGAGAGAACTGGAGCCAATAATGGAATAGATAAATAAAACAATGAATTAGACAGACTGGCAGAAGCACTGCACTAATGGAAACCAGCTATGGCTTCAAACAAGTAAAAATACAGTGGATCCCTGCCCACTGAAAGATATATGGAGATGAGAAGTCAGATAAACTTGCCAAAGAGGGAGGAAGGAAAACCCAAAACAGAAGACAGAGCTACATAAGAAGAGATAAAAACAATAATCAGAAATAACTATAGAGAACAATTGCAGATGGAACATCCAACGTCCAGTAATGCAGAACCAGACTATACATTACCAAGAAGAGATGACAGAACCAGACTATACATTACCAAGAAGAGATGACAGAACCAGACTATACATTACCAAGAAGAGATGACAGAACCAGACTATACATTACCAAGAAGAGATGACAGAACCAGACTATACATTACCAAGAAGAGATGAAAAAACCAGACTATACATTACCAAGAAGAGATGACAGAACCAGACTATACATTACCAAGAAGAGATGAAAGAACCAGACTATACATTACCAAGAAGAGATGACAGAACCAGACTATTCATTACCGAGAAGAGATGACAGAACCAGACTATACATTACCAAGAGGAGATGAAAGAACCGGTCATTACAGACTCAGATACCATCTGATCAACAAATTGAAAATTAGACAGACAAATGTGTGTCTATGTGGGGAGGACAAACAGACAAATGTGTGTCTATGTGGGGAGGACAAACAGACAAATGTGTGTCTATGTGGGGAGGACAAACAGACAAATGTGTGTCTATGTGGGGAGGACAGACAAATATGTGTCTATGTGGGGAGGACAGACAAATGTGTGTCTATGTGGGGAGGACAAACAAACAGTAGAACATGTGCTCCAAAACGGTCGGCACCATGAGAGGAGAAGGGTTGCTACTTGACCTTCTCCAACCCAGTTGAGGGAGAAAGTGTAAGGTGACGAGAGGAGCCTGAGACGGACTGGCAGCGTTATAAGATGCCGTTTTATTTGTTAATATATATTTTTATAAGAGAGGTAGATTTGGTCATTTGAGACCGAACGAAGAAGAAGGATAACACAGGGCAGTAAGACTTAGCACTATTTTGTTGAAGGGTTATGCTTGCTACACTCTAATGTTATCAGGATCCAAAAGGGGAGCGAAAGGATAGTAACATTGTTACATCCCATAATTGTGGAAATAATTGATTGTACGGAGGGTTGGACGTGGGATTGCCTACTCTATCCTGTAGAACCTTAAGCCACAAACACTGACAAATAAGAGATGAGAAGATGACGCTATCGATGGATACACTACATGATGACCTTGCCAAACAGTCCTTGTTCTAGAATTCACAGGGTAAGAAGAAGAAGGAGCCACAGAGAGGCAGACCGAAGGAACACACGGATAAGAGAAATGGAGACATAAGTGAAAGTGATCAGGAAGACACAGTGGCGGATCTAAATTTTGGGATATCTGACGCTTGAACACTTAGAGGGGCCACTTTTATTTTTAAAAAGTGTTGGGTGATGGGAAAGAACCATACTATTAGAAAAACTAGCTTCGAGGAACCTCAAGCTCAAGCTTCATTATCTTTATAGTAGATCCGCCTCTGGGAAGATATGGAAAGACCTTGAACTGATGGCGCGCTACAGGAGGACTTGGCATGCGTTTGTTGACGGCCTAATAGCATTGAGGATATCCTTGTGATTCCTATATACACACACTGGGATTCTCGCCGGTGCTTCGGAGTTCGTGCACTGTGCTGCGATCCTCCTTGTGTGATCTAAGGGAGGAAATTGGAGCACTGTTGAAGTTGTCCGTGTGCAATGAAGATAGTCATTAAAACCAAACCAAACCTTGGGGAGCTAAAGGGTGTTGACTGACTGATTGATTGATTGACTGATTGATTGATTGATTCAAATGCTACTTGTGAGCCGAAGAGTAATGAACAAAGGAGTTACGTAATTACTGAATTTTTTTTCAGTCACACTCACTGTTGCCTCCACGGTGTCCGTGTTAGGTGTGGTTTTACTTTCAGCGATAGGAGGATTTCTATATTGGAGGTAAACCACCAGCATTCATACTGCAGCCACTACACCGCTACAACAATCCACATTACATTGTACATTAACACTGCAGTTAATGAGACCGCCAGCACAACAGGAACAACACAAATACAATAGTGGTGGACATGTAGAATATACACAGGCAAAAACAGTATATACAAGAAGAATAAGACAAATTGCTGCTGTAAACCATCGTCAGTGCAGTCTTTTGTTTGTGTGTTTGTTTGTTTTTTCTTAATCTGTTCTCCATTTGCTAATAACTGAATAGTTGACAGATCTCTATAGTTCCAGTCACGGGCTAATCATTCCTTTCTAAAATTAACCATAACCAAGGCAATATGTTTGAGCTGACACTAACCAGGTAACAAGGTTTTTTTTATTTTTGGACATGCGCCCTAACATAGCCAGCAGACCTGTGTCTAGGTTGGACGGGGCGCGCTTCTCCAAAAGGAAGCAAAATTTAATTTAAACAAAAAAAAATGTAAGTTGACCTACAATAGTTGTCATTTTCAGGGCTTGATGTTTATCAGTGCGGCACCAGAGGACTTATGCATATTTTTTTTCTTTTAAATTGCGAGTGCGCTCCGATATAACGGACAGACTTATGGCTGTGGCTGAAGGAAACATGCCTCACTACAAGATGGCAAGCGCTTCAAAGAAAACAATGTTATTGTCAGATAAGCTCAGAGTACTGCATTTTAGAAATGTGTTGGTTGTTCCTTAATGCAGTTCACTTGTTTCAGTTTATCTTCCCTATAAAATATAAAACATGCATGTACTTTAAATTCTTTTTTTCGGATAACTGATCGAGATAAAGGTAAGCAGTCTAAATTCTCATTTAACACCAGATTAAAAAATTTTCTGAAGACAAAACAAACTCTTTCAAGATAGACTAGCTAGTTGGCACAACGCATAATGAAAGTTTCCATCGATTTCGTATACAACAAACTTATAAAATACACATTCTTTATCGATTTCAAAGACAACGAACGTATAACACTAACCCCTCTCATCTACTTCATACCCAACAAACTTACAACAGTAACCTTTTTGAACGATTTCATGCACAACCAACTCACAATAGTAGTCTCTTTCATCGATTTTATACACACACATTTACAATAGTACATTCTTCATCGATTTCAAAGTCAACAAACTTACAGTATTATCTCTTCTTATCCACTTTATACACAACAAACGTCCAATAGTACCATTTTTTCATCAACTCAATTCACAACATACTTACAATAGTACCACTTTTTTCATCAACTCCATTCACATAATACTTACAATAGTAACCTTTTTTCATCAACTCAACTCACAACATACATATAATAGTAACCTTTTTTCATCAACTCTATTCACAACATACTTACAATAGTACCACTTTTTTCATCAACTCCATTCACATAATACTTACAATAGTAACCTTTTTTTATCAACTCCATTCACAACATTCTTACAATAGTAACCTTTTTCATCAACTCCATTCACAACAAACTTACAATAGTAACTTTTTTTTAATCAACTCCATTCACAACAAACTTACAATAGTAACCTTTTGTCATCAACTTCATTCACAAAATACTTACAATAGTAACATTTTTTCTTCAACTTCATTCACAACAAACTTACAATAGTAACCTTTTTCCATCAACTCCATTCACAACAAACTTACAATAGTAACATTTTTTCATCAACTTCATTCACAACAAACTTACAATAGTAACCTTTTTTTATCAACTCCATTCACAACAAACTTACAATAGTAACTTTTTTTCATCAACTCCATTCACAACAAACTAACAATAGTAACCTTTTTCATCAACTCCATTCACAACATACTCACTATAGTATCCTTTTTTCATCTTCATTCACAAAATACTTACAACAGTTAATTAATATGAGACAAACTGTAAGATGTAGAATCATACACATATCTTGGCAGTAATATAGACAAAGTTGGAGGGACAGACAGCGATATCAAAATAAGAATACAAAAAGCAAGAGGAGCTTTCATTGCATTGGGAAATATATGGAGATCAAGAGAAATAGGATCCAACACGAAAATAAGAATCTTCAACTCAAATGTGAAGTCAGTCCTATTGTATGGCTCGGAGACATGGAGAACAACAAAGACAACAACCAAAAAGCTACAGACTTTCATAAATGGGTGCTTGCGTAGAATAGAGGGATTAAAATGGTATGACAAGGTTACCAATGTGGAACTGATGACAAGAACTGGACAAGTGCCAGTGGAACAAGAGATGAGAAGAAGACGATGGCGATGGATAGGACACACACTGAGGAAACCTGTTGATAGCATTACAAGGCAGTCCTTGTTCTGGAACCCCCAGGGCAAGAGAGGCAGAGGAAGACCAAGAAGTACATGGAGAAGAGAGTTGGAAACAGAGGTGAAAATGATGAGGAGAACATGGAAAGAACTTGAGATGATGGCACGTGACAGGAGGACTTGGCATGTGTTTGTTGAAGGCCTATGCTCCTTTGGGAGTGGAGGGTTATGAATGAATGAAACTGTCGTAGATTTTTCATAGGGGAATTAAAACAAAGATTGGTCCCTTCTGAATAGAAATAGAACAGGTGATAGCTCAGTGGGAGATAATATTAGAAATAGATTTCACGAGTGAGATGGTAGAAATTAATAGAGTCTGTCCCTGAAATCGAGAATCTTCTCTCCTTCAACCTATCTTCTACAACAGATTTAGAGGTGTCAGACAGTCTATTAGAATATGTATATTAATATATACGGTATATATATATATATATATATATATATATATATATATATATATATATATATATATATATATATATATATATATATATATATATATATCACTCACATACACACACACACATAAGTGACGACAGTTAGACGTACAAACGTGAAAACTATAACAATGGAATATAGCTATTTTGGGACAAGCTGACAAACACACTCGAATAATGTTTATGTAAATTTTATTTATAAAAAAATAATTTGACAACACAGTAAATAAAGTTTAGACTATCAAATGAATACACAAATAAACATAGGTTAAGGAATCAATAACAGAGTTGACCCATAGGTGTAATCCTTTCCCCCTCTGTTGAACCAAGATCCCGTTATAAGAGAAGTTATTTGCCCCCAAAGAGTCACAGATTTATACACTATGGTCTGGGATTTCTCTCTACCATAAATAACAGGTTTTTTCCTGTAATCTACTCTGAAATAGATAGCATATGTAATCTTTAAGAGAAAAAAAAATCAGTGGATATATGGATTATAGAATCAAAGAATTATAACATCCCTGCATTTTCTCGCTCTGACACACTTGTGATCACAAGAACATGTATTCTTACCTAATAGACACTGTCATCACCTCTGGAAAAATTGTTTAAGGAACATAAAGCCCATCCAAAGATGTGTTTAGGCGAAACAAGCCCCAGCTTCTCCAATGCGAATAAATTCAAATCTTGGGAAGCGCTCGCTTCACTATGGTACGTAGGATGCTGATAATGTCACTTTATCTTTTGTCCAGGTAGTAAAATAATTAAGATGTCTAATGTTCACAAGGGTACAGTAGCTTGAAATAATCGATCGTTATATCGAGTTGCAGGTAAATGTTCAGGATTTATCTTCTTCTCAACGCAGTGGTTGTTATACAAGAAATGTCACAGGGTTGATTTTGTTAAATGTTTGATTTAGTCGCCACCACGGGCCGACTGTAAAAGTTAGATTATTTGGAAAAGGAACTCTGGATCTCAATGCCAGTTACAATATACATTTCAGGAAAATAGTTCTTTTCGTCTAGTTATTCTCTGCTATACATAACAGAACCTCGCTGGTAGGTTTTTTTTTTTTTTGCTGACCCAGATACTGTATAAAAGGAAGAGAAAACATAAATACTCAACCCTAATATTACACAATCCTACGCGTAAATAGAATATGTTCACTTTGGTCATTATCTCAAATTATAAACCGCAAACTTAGAGCTTGTCTTATCGGTTAAAACTCCTGTGACATAAATTCTAGTCATTTAAAAAAAAAATCAATCATCATGAATTAGAAATACATACATATTTCGTCAATACTCAGTGATGAATCAGTGCATTAATTTAGTTAGTTAAAATGTTCTCTGACTGATTATTAGCAATTTAATTAGATTTATTTATAGATGGATGAGTTAGCAAGAAATTATAATTTTATTTTGCTGTCCACTGTAACACAGTAACTAGAGAATATAACTGATTTATCATTTAATCACTCTGCACAGAAATCTAGTGAAATATAAATTCGAACTAACAATTAATCACTCGACAATAATAGTCAATATTACTATTTACCTCCAAAACAGAACTACGGCTATCGCCGAAACTGAGAACTACACTTTTTATACAAGTAGTCTAGAACTCGGCTATGTCGAGAAACTAAGAACTTCACTCTAAAAGTATTCAGAACGAAGGAAGCTGTCTTCTGACTGAGGAGTACTGAATGAATTAAAGTTTAAACTACTGGGGTTTATATCGTTTGAAAAAGAAATGTTTCACTAATTCTTAAAAACCCGAATAGTCCCGTCTTAACACTTACATTAACTCAGACGTCGGCAATAAAACTGCCAGTGCGCGTTTTTACACCTACTGCTACCTTATGGCCGTTCCCAGCGATCCATGTGTTTCATATCATACCTATCACCGAGAAAACTTAGCCATAGACGAGTCGTGTCAGAGAAAATGCTAGACGATTGTCTGCCATCTTATCCCTGTCGAGAAGGAATTCACACGATTCGATCTCATCACGGACTTAGCTTAACAGCAATAAAATGTGTTGCTAAATAAGAAAAGAATAGGCAGAGGTTTGAATGGGAGAGTTATATTTTTCACAATCAAACGAATGCAAAATAAAGGATAAAAGAACGATATTAAAGTAGAAGACACGGGTAGAATAAAGAATAGATATAGAAATTTATTAATCATAAATCTCTCTGCGACACAAACATAACGGTATGTTATCATTCACTCGTAGGAAATAAAGAAGTAGAACACTAGACAACAGAAAAACAACAGACATGAGTGGCTTACCCAGGATTCGAACCCTGGACCTTCCGTGCGACAACCGCGCATAGCTATGCAAGCGAATCCCACTATCCTCCTTGCCATCTAAGCATTACCAAAAAATGATGCTTCGATGACAGGTCATTAGTACGAACCGCAAGACATAACACTGGATGTTTACCATGGGCAGTTCAGAATATTAATGACATCACTTCTGTTGTTCCCCTATTATACAGTATAGGCCAGTCCAAGAAGACAAAGACCTTAATACTGTGTCCAGTAAATGATAGTAGACTTAGAACAGTAAGAACAGGACAGAGGGTAGGTTTTGTATTGTATAAACATTTATAACACATAAGAAAGGTACCTTTTTTCTTCAACTTCATTCACAACAAACTTACAATAGTAACCTTTTGTCATCATCTCCATTCACAACATGCTTACAATGATAACTTTTATTCATCCATTTCATTCACAAGACACCAACAACACATTAACCTTTTTTCATCAATTCCATTCAATGTCATACACAACAAACTTACAATAATAATCTATTTTTTTTTATCAATGTCATACAGAACAAACTTACAATAATAACCATTCTTTCATCAATGTCATGCAGAACAAACTTACAATAATAAACTTTTTTTTTA
>JAMPIV010014339.1:155000-284690 GCA_024509875.1 Oreohelix idahoensis
TCAACAGCTTGTTGTACGTTTTATTACATTTAATATGTCACAATACAACATAAGTGTACTTCATTTCTTTTGAGAGCATATGCTGATATGACCGCACATCAGTAATACAAATGTGTTCAGTAGCAGACATAAGCAATAATGTCGTTGTGCCGGTTTAAAGTCAGAATGTCTATGTATCGTCTACGACGCCTTCATACTTTACAAATCCGTATTTATTCAAATCACTTACTGTCCTTCTCCTTAAGCCACATACAATCAGGCACACATCATAATGAAGTCAGTCAATTATCCTGACTCTGAAATAGTTTATAACAATGAACACTGGTCTGTAGCTCTCACATAAATATCCGTACACTTTGAAAACACAAGCCAAACTCAACTGCCCTAACGATAACCTTCGTTCTCCCGCAGCAGACCCTGTCCACGTCATAAACTAAATACCTGTGTGACACACATTTCACCACTCGCACGCTTTCACACTCGAAGCGTTTTCGCGTTCTGCTCCGTTGCGCACAGCGATGATTTATAAGCCTGTGAGCAAAGTGAGAGGTAACACTTTACCCCGCCCCCCAGCGAAAACTTAAAGTTTTCCATATAAGAACCCATTTTTAGAAAATGCGAGAAGTTACTGTCCAGTCTATGTCATACCTGATAGACAGTCTATGGAATGTAGTTAGCAACATGAAAAATGAGAAATATCAATGAAAATGTGAAGAAATATGATAATGAAATTGTGAAGTTTTAGAAAATGAAATGTATGACTGCATTTAATTAAGAGATGAATGAAATGAAAGATCTAACTAATTAAATAGTATTAAGTAAGTATAATAATTAAGTTAATGTAAATGTCCATATGATCGTGTGTGTGCTGTCTGTAGCATTGTGTAAAACTGATTAACTAATGTTACTGAGTGTCATCAATGGTAGGTTCATTTTTCATTCATGTGACAGCTTACTATTTGTAATTTTAGCACTTTAGAGTCACAGAACTGGTTGAAGTAAAAAAAAACCAAATGGCGAAGTTCTCCATAGGCGTAACGAATCGATTGTTTCTTCTGTGAGATTTCTTTCCATATGTTGCTTCTTGAGTGTCACAGTCTCTGAGCCCCAAAAATGTTGAAGTTCGATTGCTGGAATAGCAAATATGATCTTTTTAAAGTCCTGCATCACAGTCCTTTTGTGAAGGATTGCCAATAAGATATTACAATGACCCTTATACTGTTTCTATGAGATACTGTTTGATTTGGTTCATTTACCGCGTACGTCATGACTGTCCGGAAATCAGATCCTGTGTAACTGTTCATGGATCTTGATGTAGTGTGAAACGATTTGAATATATTCACACAAAACGTCTCTTATCATGACTTCAAATGACTTGAGTTGTTTCTCTTGAAAACGATGGTAATATGTATCTGGTTATGGATATTGTCAAGATAGAGCTTTTAAGTTAGCGAGGTATCTGTAGACGACCTGTACTGTACCTTGGTCAATGGGTCGCAGCAATGTCAGATCCTTGAGAATCGGGCATTTCTGTCTGTGTGCATCTAGACAGAACGTCTTCAAGCACATTGGACTTGCCCTCAATAGGTCGAATGATATAGTCATATATTTGCAAATTAATTGCATAACGTGTGACTCGTGCGTTTTTCATGTCGGACTTTTTAAGGAACGACAGGGCCTTCTGGTTTGTCTCAATGATGAAACGAGAACCAAGAAGGTAACGCTGAAGCTTTGTGACAGCCCATATGATTGCGAGAAGCTCGCGCTCAATAATTGGATATCTGTTTTCTGTCTTTGTGAGCTTCCTAGACACATACATCACAGGATGAAGCATTCCATCTACTTCTTGCATTAAGGAGCCACCAATACCGTACATCGAGGCGTCTGTTCTGAGAATAAATGGGAGATGAGGATCATGGAGTTTTAAAATTGGTGCACATGAAAAGAAATGCTTTAAATGGACTAGAGTTATGTTGCAGGCCTCCGTCTAGACAATTCTATTAGGGGAGCCTTTTGTAGTTAACTCAGACAGAACTGACGTAACTGAAGATAAATGAGGCATGCATTTATTGTAGAACTGTACAAGGCCGAGAAGACTCCGCACCTGCTTCTTAGTCTTAGGAATTGATAGGTTAAGAATCTTCGAGACAGTTTTATCCTCAGTTTTAAGAAATCCATGGCCCACTCTGTGACCTAGGAAAGAAAGTTCTTTGAAACCTATGTGAAGTTTTGCAGGATTCGCTGCCAGATTATTAGAGCGAAGAATTTCGAGAAGAGATTTTAATCCAGAAACATGTTCGTCCCAAGAGTTGTGGAACAAACAAATGTTATCTATATAAGAAGTAAAAAGAAGTATCAAAAGAGACAAGAGAAAGTATATTGAGGAGTTGGCAAGAGAGGCAGAAGATGCTGCAGCCAAAGGAAATATGAGAGAACTGTATAGCAGCACAAAGAAGCTAACAGGGAAATACAAGCAAACAAGTTGCCTCATAAAAGATAAGAATGGGAAACTGCTCAGCAATATACAAGAGCAAATGAAGAGGTGGACGGAATATTTTGGGGACCTTCTCAATAGACCAGCTCCACAAAACCCGCCGGACATCCAGCCAGCAGAAGAGGAGCTACAAATTAACGGTGAAAGACCAACGAAGGAAGAAATAAAGAAAGCCATAAAGCTTCTAAGAGATGGAAAAGCGTCTGGACCTGATGGCATTCCAGCAGAGGCCATCAAAGCAGATATCGACACGGCTACAGAGATGTTATATAAATTACTTGGTAAAGTCTGGGAAAAAGAAGAGATACCAGCAGAATGGAAGGAAGGATATCTGGTTAAGTTGCCTAAGAAGGGAAATCTACAAGAGTGCACAAATTATAGAGGAATAATGTTACTATCAGTGCCAGGAAAGGTATTGAACAGGATTATCCTTGAGAGATTAAAGGAGTCCATAGACAAGAAATTGAGAGATGAACAAGCAGGTTTTCGACAAAACAGATCATGTACAGACCAGATAGCCACTTTGAGAATAATAGTTGAACAAAGTCTGGAATGGAATTCACCACTATACATCGGATTTGTGGACTACGAAAAAGCATTTGACAGTGTGGACAGAGAATCACTTTGGAAATTGATGAGGCATTATGGAGTTCCCCTGAAGATCATTAATTTAATAAAGAAAACCTATGAAGACATGACGTGCAGAGTTCTTCATGAAGGACAGCTTACAGAACCATTTGGGATAAGAACAGGAGTGCGACAGGGATGCCTCTTGTCTCCATTTCTTTTCTTGCTGGCAATAGATTGGGTTATGAGATCATCGACAACACACAACAGAAATGGAATCCAGTGGACTCTGACTAAGCAGTTGGATGATCTGGATTTTGCTGATGACTTGGCTCTCCTGTCCCATAACCGTAATCAGATGCAGGACAAATTGAAAACACTCGATGAGAGGTCACAGCAATTGGGTCTGAAAATACACAGGGAAAAGACAAAAATAATGCGAATAAATGCAGGTAATGAAAACAGGGTTGAACTTGAAGAAACACCAATACAAGATGTAGAATCATACACATATCTTGGCAGTAATATAGACAAAGTTGGAGGGACAGACAGCGATATCAAAATAAGAATACAAAAGGCAAGAGGAGCTTTCATTGCATTGGGAAATATATGGAGATCAAGAGAAATAGGATCCAACACGAAAATAACAATCTTCAACTCAAATGTGAAGTCAGTCCTATTGTATGGCTCGGAGACATGGAGAACAACAAAGACAACAACCAAAAAGCTACAGACTTTCATAAATGGGTGCTTGCGTAGAATAGAGGGATTAGAATGGTATGACAAGGTTACTAATGTGGAACTGATGACAAGAACTGGACAAGTGCCAGTGGAACAAGAGATGAGAAGAAGACGATGGCGATGGATAGGACACACACTGAGGAAACCTGTTGATAGCATTACAAGGCAGTCCTTGTTCTGGAACCCCCAGGGCAAGAGAGGCAGAGGAAGACCAAGAAGTACGTGGAGAAGAGAGTTGGAAACAGAGGTGAAAATGATGAGGAGAACATGGAAAGAACTTGAGATGATGGCACGTGACAGGAGGACTTGGCATGTGTTTGTTGAAGGCCTATGCTCCTTTGGGAGTGGAGGGTTATGAATGAATAAGAGAGGATATCACACCTATGAGAAAATAGTTTCCTCATCATCCGAACGAAAGTCGCTGGTGCGTTTACCAAGCCAAAGCACATGCAATTCCACTGAAAGAGACCATTATGGGTAGCGAAAGCAGTGAAAGGTTTTGCTTCTTCCGTGAGAGGTATTTGCCAATATCCCTTGGATAAGTCAAATTAGCTAAAGTAGGTTGATTTAGAAAGTTTTGACAGTAATTCGTCAAGAATTGGCATTGGCTCTGCGTCAGACTCCGTTATGGAATTGAGTTTACGAAAATCCATGCATAATCTGATATTATTCTCCTTCTTCTTGATTATAACCATTGGGAAAGAATAAGCAGACTCTGATGGTGCAATAATGTTAAGCTGTAACATTTGACCTAATTCTTTTTCAACCTGATCCTGAAAGTGGATAGGGATAGGGTAAGGCTTTAATTTAATAGGTTTGTGATTTGTGAGTCTAATATCGTGAGTGATTATAGAAGTTCGGCCTGGAATATTAGTCAGAACTTGCTGATATGACTCTAGAATAGAAAGAATTTGAGATTGTTGTTCACTGGATAGATCCGAGCAAATAGATACATTTACCCATGATTCTTTCGGATAAAGAGACATGACAGAAAGTTGCAAAGGTACATCATGAAAAGAAGTGGGTTCTTCTTGAATCACTGATAATGAAGAGTAAGATGTAGGATTATTAGTGGATACTTCATTAACAGCATCTAAGACAGGCTTGAGATATTCAGGTCTATCGTGGAATTGTTTCAGCATGTTGATGTGAAAGGTTTTATTCTTGCCTTTTGTGGTAAGTTGGGATTATATAAATAGTTATAGGGGACTTAGTGTACTGATTGAGATCAGCTGTGAAGGTATCTGCATCTAATAAGTGTGGTGTGTTACAGATGACCTTACTTTGCTACCACATTTAGACCTCAATCAGACTTATTCTGGAATATTGTGATGACTACGTTGAATGTCTAGGGTTATGATAGTGATGAAGTGTAAGTTCACAACAACCAACAGACAGATAAACACTTTTATTAAGTTTCACAACACTTTACAACACTATGACAAGCACATACATATAACACTCTAGAAGACAAGCTTAAGTAAGTCAAGTGTTAAAGTTTAAATTATGTATTAATTTCTTTCAATACTAGATATCCTGATCCAACTACAGAGTGAATCAGGAATCACAATCAAATGCAAACACAATGTTTATGTACAAAAATTATACAAAGGATCTTTGTCCTGACATATAATATTATTACAATATGTGTGTAGGGTTGTGATGTAGTATTATGAGGTAATACTGGCTTTTGAAGCTAGGTTGTTGTTTGTCATCACGACTTCATGTGTTTATTACTAGTGGAAATAATATTGAAGGGTTCACAGTTTCTTTTTATTTGTAATACAATAACTGTCCCTCTTGATTTAGTATTATAGTCAATTTTAAGGTGGATTATACAAGGGTGAGCTGCTCTGGCTGACAACTTCTTATCTCATGTGTCGGCGGCAGGAAACTGTCTCCTCTGCTCGCTTGCTTCTCAGTTATCTTAAAATACACCACTGGTCGATATCTTGGACAAAGAGTCTGCTGCCAGCCCTCTGGATCCAGCAAAACTCAGACCAGGTGCTGCTCTAATACTTCAGTACCACGGTCCCTGAAATAAGAAGGTTGTACCTCCTTCTTCAGAACTAATATATAATATATTTCCACACTGAAGTACAGGACATTACAAACACAGAGTTCAGCGCTGTAGGCCAACTGCTAGCTTCTCATGTGACAATATACACCAGTATTCCTCTCCCTAATGGTTACAACGCCTCTGCAATTCCAGCGTTAATTCCTTCTATACAATAGGATAGGTGTCATGTTACTATTTGGCAATCCCATATATGCCTATGCAGTTATACTCCTCTCTGACAAGCTTTTACATGGTGGAGCAATATCTAGGCTTTGCCTTCTGTTTGCTACTGAACCACACACCTACAGACACAATTTATCATTTCATATTCAATTTTCATATAACACACACACATATATATATATATATATATATATATATATATATATATATATATATATATATATATATATATATATATATATATATATATATATATATATATATATATATATATATATATATATATATATATATATATATATATATAGGAAATATGTCGAGCTTACCACAATTCAAGGAAATATTAAACAAGTAACGTTGACTGGCGATGAATTCTGGCACAATTTTGATCTGCCTCTGTCCAGGCTTTTCCGTTATTAGAAAATTCTTAGCCTGCTCTCAACGCACTTTATTTTCACAAGATTTATTTTCAAAAATGGCAGTGAACTGACGCTTCTATTTGACCATATCTAACGTTCTAACCAATCAGTCCATGTTTACATGAGCCTTTGAAAAAACTATCCATCCTATAAGTTGCCATTAACAACAGTATTTTTATGTACAGTTAGACCAATAAGGTTTCGCCTTACATATGACTACAGCCAATCAAATCATATCTAACTTGTTGGCCTCATTTCCCCTAAAGCAGTGTTTTTCAAACATGCCATTATGAGCAAATATGATCTTGTGCTGTCAGACAACCCCACTATAGTATTTTGGCTATAATTTGTTAATTACTAGACTATTTGCGTAACACATAACATATTCTTTGTCAGCAAGTCCTAAGGCACCCAAATATATAAGTTTAATGGGGCTAAGTGGCTTCGTTCAAAATATGTATTATTCTAGGATAGTCGTGCTGTTACCACCTGTACACTTCCATACTATGGGATGTCTTCTGTACTGTCAGACTAATGTCAGGAGCTTAGACATAAATCAGTAGAATGTCAGGTTTCCCAATAAGAGCTTAAACCTGTTTTCAAAACCTAACCTCGTATCGTTAGTGTTTTTTATCACTGTTTATTTGAAAAAAATCAGGCCTGCATGCCTTTCGCGTGGGATTGGCGTTCACTTTTTAATCGCGAGACGACGTGGTACAATTGCATGCGTTCCTCCGTGCATCTCTCTCTGTCCTCTAAGCCCGTCTGTCTTTTAGGTTAACGCAGTGTGTATAATGACATTAATGTAGTATTATATCTAGGTCATTAAGCAGTGTGCCTATCAAGGTCGTCTAAGAAATACAGTACCAGTTTTATTTTTAGAAACGCGTGTATGATGCTGTAGGCTTTTGCGTAGAGTTTATGCAGACGAAATAGAAAAAGGAGGGTCTCTGGTTCAGCCATTATGGCGTTATAATACGGAAGCGCTATTGGGAAAGCACTGGTCTTTCACCATTCTTCTTTCTTTTGTATTATTTCGTTCTACTTTACATTTATGTTCTAATTTATATATGTGGATTTAGAATTTTTCACCACACCTTTCACGTCAAGAATGTAATCAACATCGGTCAATTTTGAAATAATTTCATATGGACCACTCCACGAAATGAGAAGGCTATTCTCTCTCGTTGGTAGCAGGACGTAAGCTTTGTCTCCCGGAAGTAATTTCCTTAACTTTTTCCAACGGTTTTGAAGAGATCTAGCTTTTTCTTTTGCCTTTTCAGATGAATCAGTCACTATTTGCGTAGCGTCTATAAGTTCTTTCGTAGATTCACCACATACTCATAGGATGACTGGCATTCCTGAGTCATTTCCGAACCTGTAAGTAATTGTTGTATTATCGACATGGGTCCTTGTGGTGGAGCACCATACATGAGCTCAAGAGGCGAGAACCCAGTGTGTTCATTTGGGACTTCTCGATAAGCGAACAGCACTGCTGGGAGCACTCTATCCCAGTCTTGTGGATACGTCGTGGTCACCTTCCCCAGTAGTTGTTTTAGCGTTTTATTTAGGCGTTCTACCATGCCATTGGACATAGCATGATAAACGGAGCTAAGAGATCTATCAATATTACATAGTTTCATGACATGCGACATGACATCTGACACAAACTGTGTTACCCTATCTGATAAAATATTGTCAGGGAACCCCACTCTTGTAAAAATGAGGAACAGTGCATCAGCCACATCGGTGGTAGCAATATGTTTAAGAGGTTTTGCCTCCGGCCACCTGGTGCACATATCAATATAGGTAAGGACCTCTGGCTGACGGAACTGAGAGTGGACCTATTAAGTCTATGGCAATTTTTTCGAATGGTCGCATCGAAATATCAGCAGCCTGTATAGGTGCATTGTGGTAAGCCCCCTTTGTAGCCACTTGTTGGCATGTCTTGCACGAACGACAAAATAATTTGACATCCCTGACTACTCCAGGCCAATAAAAATGCCGTAAGACTCTATATTTAGTCCTAGCAAAGCCCATGTAGCCTGCACAGTTTGTATCATGCGCATGTCTGAGAATTTAAGGTCGAATATTGGTTGGTACCAGAATATGCTGCTGTACCGATGTAGAATCCCTAGCATTACGAATTAATATGTCATTTTTAATTGCATACCATGGTTGTGACCTTTCTGAGCAATCAACATCAATTGATTTTACCAATTTGAAAAATCTTTTCGAAGAATTGTCATTCTTCTGCATATCAATAAATGATGTCTTCGTTAGCATAGGCATATGATGTTGATCGTCATCCTTGTCATGATTGTTAGACATTTCTTCTTCCTCTTGAGCCTGTGCCTGTGCTCTTGTAATGACCATATTAGCGTGTAGTATATGCTGACGTTCCCAGATTTCTATATCTTGAAGTAAACACGCTTTTATACCCACAGTATTGCCCATGATTATGTCAGCAATTGGTTCCTGTAACAAACATGCTTTAACTTGTCCTGAGAAAAATGGAGTATCGATGTGCACAATGGCCACAGGATAGAATTCCACCGTGCCCCCAAATAGGACACATTTTACATTCTCCCCAGTGCAGCAAGATGGGTCTACCAAAGATGTGCGTACCCCAACAGTTGTGCAACCTGTATCACGCAAGACTGAAACTAGTTGATTATTTAAAAAAACCACTGTGAAACATTAGTGAGCCTTTCCCATCATGAGAGACTAATGCAGGTACCAACGCGGGTACAGCATGTCCGCAGGAAAGTATGGAGACCACATCCGGCTGAAACAGAGTGCTGCATTTTGAACAATTTGATGAATTAAATAAATCAGCCGCACACGCATTTGCAATATTTGTGTTTTCACCATTGGGATTAACCGCTCCTGTGTTACTATTATGACTCCAATTCGAGTTTCTCCGATCCATGCTCCGAGAGCGATTAAAGTTGATATTACCCCGGTAATAATTCCGAATCCCTCTGCCATTCTGGGGATTATTAGAATGCTGAGGACACGTACAACCTGGACAGTGTTGAGATGGAGGAGAGTTTTGGTTGTTATTCGTATAATACGATCTGTCTCCTCTGTTCATGTAGGTATTATCAGATCTACGCCATCCTCCTGACCTGTAACATATAATAGTTCTAGGCTAGTATATTTCTAGCAAAACTTTTCCCTAATACAGGTGAGAGGTAAGTAAATCATCAGAAAACATTTGTTAATTCAAATCAGACAGATCACTTCAGTGACTTACTACAAGCATATCTTAACATAAACAGCTTTATCATTAATCCTGTGCATTAAATCCTTCATTTACATATTACTCTTCAGTGACACAGTATAGGCCTTTATTGTTATTTAATTATATACATATCATTCTTTAAACTCAATTCCTCGTCTCGGTCCATGATTGACTTCACTGAAACAACATAGGCCTTGGTTTAATGTTTAACTATGTACTCAAATTACACAGTGAATCATTTCCTCCTATTCTTTCCATGTTCTTGCTAGTCCTGTCCATCCAGTAATCAGAAAAGTCTTACTTAGCCTTCTGAAAACTGTTCTACCTTTTCCAAACCTTCTTCTGATTTAATTCAAGAATTACACAGCACAAAATGGCGGTTTCCTCCAATACTTGTTCTAGATGAAACTACACACACAACCCTTCCCATATGCACACAAATAATAGTATATACATATTTATATCACTCTTACCCTCAATCCAGAATACACACAGGGTTTCTAAACCCTTTGACAGGCTGCACACACCGTTGGATGGCAAAGACGCTAGGGTGGTGAACTCTGACTTCTGTGTTGATTCAATGATGGTGGCGAGAATGATTTTCCTAAGATTTGTCTCCCCTTTTATTCTTTCAAACTAGCAACCGGCAAAAAGTGATCAACGATCTGATTGGCTGTTATGTTTCATCCCTCGTTCCTTCCAACACTTCAAGAATCTGTCATTCCTAGACAAACTGTGCTTGTTCTAAAACTTTCAATAAGCCTTACTCCATTAATATCCAACCTATTTGCTTCATCCAAAGCTAGTCCAACTCAGGCAATTTTGATCTATTGTTATAGCTAACTTTCTCTGACTTCTATCCCTTGTATCTCTTTCCAAGGCAGCCGAAATAATGGAACAGTGCAAATAACTTAAGTTTTACTGTCTTCAAACTCCTTTTTCTCCGCTTATACTGCTCACACAACGATGATACATGTGTAAAAATACAGCTCCAATTCCTTACTATGCAACTAAACAGCTTTAACCGAAGAAATCCTCTTGTCGGTTATCTGCTGTTAATGGAAACACATCCAAGTTTCAATGATTTTCTCTTTCCATATTGTTTACTGTTTAGCAGTCTAAGATCATGTCTTGAACTAACTTTATTCCCATTGGCTGAACGTAGCGCACAATCCAGCCGGTGTTTCAATCAGTGGCGTATTCTCTATGTGTGCTGTGCGTGCTGCGCACACCTATGCCCAAAGGAAAATAAAAATTTAATTTATTATTCTATAAAATATTTCTCTTCTAAAGCTCTGCTTTCGTACCGCACGCATCAGAATAACGGATTTTCCCGCATAGAATCTACGAGTATATCTAGTTTCAGTTTCCCAGACGCGTTTTATAGTGCAGTTTTTATTGGTTGGTTGCAATCGCCCGAAGTTTCTCGGGTAATTCCGTCACAATTCACGTCTGAAGATTATTTTGTGTGGATCGGGGTCATGGCCAGATACGTCAATACTTCTTCTTCTTCTTCCTCGTTCGTCCTGAAAAGGACGTTGGTTGCGTTGTGTCTGTTTACGCCGGAGCTGTGATATCTGCACCTTTCGGTCGACACATCCGACTTCAGCACGGCATTTTTTGGGACCGGGTTTGCCTTCCCTCTGCGATCCCTACTCTCTCAGCCAGACTGCAGTGATGCAGTCTGTTTCCAGGACCACCACATGGAGGTGGAGTAGGGTCTTGGTCAGCTCTGGTTCGCTGACCCTGATGCAAGCAGTCAAGCTATGGGTCGCTGACTGCATTCTCTATTGCTGCGTGCGGAGTACATATTCATTTTAAGTAGCGAGTTCCAATCGCGTTATGCGACAGTGAGCTTCTTCAAGCGAGCCACCTGCAGAGTCGCTCTATGTTCCATAAGGAGCAAAAAACGAAGATGATGATAACAATAACACAAATATAATCTTTCAAAATGCATATAACAAGAGGTGCAGTCTATAGCAATGTGTAAAACAAGCCATAAAATGAAATCTTGATTTCAAATTTTAATAAGGTGTTCCAGCTGAGCAACGCCAACGTATGCAAGTTCTACGGTGTCTGTGTGGATGCTGGCCAGGAAATGACTGTTTGGGAGTACTGTAGGAAGGGCAGCCTTCAAGACGTCATACACAACGACAAGAAATATCTTGAAGACATGCCCTTCAAAATTTCCTTCATGAACGACATAACAAAGGTATGTGCTGCTTTAATTTAGTTTTGTCATTTTACCACCAAAGGAAACAACGTGACCGTCACAGGAGACAGCTTTGATTCACGTACGAGATGTACAGGATCTATTCCAAGAGGAATAATATTTTTTTTCAGGGCTTCTTTAATATCGTGTATCCGTATTCATTCCGAACGTTACCTCGCCATGTAACCAGATCTTTCGCTGATGAACGCTTGTGTTGGTAAATGATGCGGATCTATTCTACTTGATGATACAGTATCTGTAAATAGTATTATACTTTGTGAACATTGTAGCATTGGTGCAAGAGATCAATAAATAAAAATATGTAATTTTCAAAAAGAAAAAAAGTAAGCATAATAAATGGGATAAAAAAATGTACGTGGTATCATTAAATTCAGCATCCGAGTGGTAGAGTAGTTAGAGCGATTGACTTTTTCAGCTAATCTATTGGATAACGAGTTTAAAACACTAGTAGTAACATGCTCAGTCTACCCAAGTGTAAATGAAAACATGACTCTGCTCTTGAGTAAAGGAAGGCAAAGGCAACCAGGAACAGGTACTGATCAACTCAACTCCTAACGCTGGACCTAATATAGGGAAAGTGAAGTCCGAAATACATATATCCTTAAAGACAGTATCAGCTATGGAAATACTTTTGTGCTTACTTCGTTAAAGTAAGACTCATCATCGGTGAATAAATTTTAGAAGGTATTAAGCACCAGGGTCCGCTTTAGACTGATTTAACCTTTGTGACCCAATCGGGACCCGCACTCACGGGGGGCGGGGGGGGGGGGGGAGAGAGAAGGGGGTCTACACTCGGGTTCCTACCTCCAACTTTGAAAAAAAAAGTACGGAAAGAAAATTATTTCAAACTGAACTTCAGTAATACATACTGTATTAGAAGTTAAAAAATATATATATATATATTTATTTGCTATTTTTTGACATAAAACATAGAATGTAAATTTCCGTATGAACTTTTGTGGAAACTACACGTAAAATCTGTTATTCAATTATTTTAAAAAATGTAACCTACTGTTCCATTAGGGTCTTCGTTACCTTCACCACTCACGGCTCGGTCACCATGGGAGACTTAAATCTGCCAACGTCCTGGTGGACAACCGATGGACTTGCAAGCTGACGCACATGTATATACCAAGTCTGTCCAAGATCGACGCATTGGATGATGAGAGCGTCAATTATGAAAGTGAGTATCCATGAACAGAAAAAAAAGATAAATAAATGCGACAGTTTTTTAAATCTTTAAATTTGCCGGGAACTTCAGTTCGTGCCGAATCTTCATAAATAAAGTTTAGCAAATGTAAAAACTTTATTAATATCCAGCGACGGCTTCCGTAATCGTAGAACTCATTCGAGCCATTTCTTTTCAGTTCCCTGAGGGGTGTAGAGCTTTAAAACATGGCTGCACGTTCTCCTGTCCTTTGCTTTTGCTCACGGTCCTTCGTCTTTTTTATCCCTTTCTTGTTGTCTACTGTTTTCTTTTCCGTGTGTTTTTACAGTCTCTGTATACCTCACTTACATTGATTACGGAACAACTACTGCTGTGTAATGCTGTCAACAGGTTTTCTCAGTGTGTGCCCCACCCATCGCCAGCGTATTCTTAAGAAAGACAATGCACAGACCACATTTAGGGCTGAAACAAATACAGAGGAATCACTAGAATAAGGTTTCTTAACCTTAGCCTTCATTGAGCAATCATAGGGGTCCTTAGCATTCATTGGGCAATCAAAGGGATCCTTAACCTTCATTAGACAATAATAGGGGATTCTTAGTCTTAATCGGACAATCATAAGGGTCCTTAACCTTCACAGGACTATCATACCGGTCCTTAGCCTTCATCGGGCCATCATGTGGGTCCTTAGCATTCATCGGGCCATTATAGGGGTCTTTTGCCTTCATCGGGCAATCATAAGGGTCCTTAACCTTCATTGGGCAATCATAAGGGTCCTTAACCTTCATCGGGCAATCATAAGGGTCCTTAACCTTCATCGGGCAATCATAAGGGTCCTTAACCTTCATTGGGCAATCATAGGGGTCCATAGGACTAAACCGGTTCAGAAACTTTGCACTAGAAAAAAAATTCATCCTAAACTATAAATTTGTATAAACGATGAGAGCTTGACAGTGCGTTCCAGCCAAAACGTGTAAGAATCTGACAGCATTTGGATTTATAATGAACAGTATCGCCTTTGTGTGACCCGATATATGTATGCTGAAAATCAATGTTGTGTCTGACACAAGCAGCTGCATGTCTGGTTCCAAAACACATCGGGAGGCAGACATTGACGCCGTGAATTCCCACCTGCCTTCTTTCAGCTGGCATTTAATTACATCATGAGAAAGGCGATGGAGGAAGAAAACAGTGGTGCTGTACGAAGTATTGTTAAGCTAAATGCTGTCTGGTGTATATGTAATGAGCCAAGAGAATAGAGACTGTATAGATGACATTAGCAACACTGATATATAATAATAAACAGGACATTCAACAGAAAAATTTATATCGCATATTAATCAGAAAGTGTGGTTAGGAAATAGATACAACAGTGAAAATATCATCATCATCACTTTCTGTTCGCCCCTTCTGGAGCATGCTAGCCGCCACTACAACTGGTCCCCTTATGAGAAGCCTGCACCTATCATTCACAAGCTCTTACAGCAGTGGTTTCTGTAGCTATGTATATTGCCAGGTGATGTTGCCAGCCTCCATGCACAACTTCATATTAGTCGCCTTGTACGACATGCATGAGGGAGTAGTAGTCATATTCTTTATTTGTCTCATCAGAGACACCCCCCCTTCCCAGGAACAACAACGGGCAACATTAAACACTTGCTGAGAACAAACGACTAAGACGTATATATATATATATAGAAGAAAAAGTATTGAAAAAACAAGTAAATATGAAAATATCAGTGACAGGAATTCATATCATGAAAGAGTGTAATCATAACAACATATACAATGCATACTAAACTCGGTGTACATAAACCAGTTCTTCAGATACGCACAGAAAAATAGAAACATCAATAAACGACTTTAGTGACGTTCTTGGAGTTGCCGCTTTCGGTCGGTAGGGACAAAATTCAAGGGACAGACTTGAACTATGTTTGGTTCACCTGATGCTACTAAACAAAAAATAATATTGAGTAAGTGAAACAAAAGAATATGAAAATGTCCAATGTTTTATTAAAATAACTGTTTGCATCAGAGCATTATAATGGCGCTAGTCGTGGGTCATGCTGCATGGGCAACAGCTTTGCTTCTTTCCCCAAGCGCCCAACTTTGCGTCGGCCGAGACATTGTCTTCGGGCGTGTTCCTATAGTCAGTAATGACTGAAAGAGAAATATTATGCTATACAGGGCTAATAATTACACTTCAAGTTAACGGAACATTGTATATTATCGACATCATCATTCTTCAACATAAGTCTTCAACAAACCAGTATCCAAGATAAAAGAGAGAGAGGGAGAGGGAGAGAGAGAGATATATATAGAGAGAGCAGAATGTTAGACGGGCCTGCGTACCCAATTCTTAACCATTTGAGAATAACGTTCGTTCATTCATTAATTCGTTCTTTTACCCTGGCATTTCCATAACAAGGCCTGCCTTGAAATGCTATCGGCCTGATTCCTCACTGTGTGTCCTATCCATGTCCGTTGTCTTCTTCTCATCTCGTATTCCATTGGCAATTGAATCAATTAATATATTCTACAGTATTTCATTTCTCGTTTCTTTAAAAAAAATGTATGACAAAGTGTAAATGTTATCAAAAGGTAATTCTGACCTTACGCGTTAAAAATATAAACACGTGTAATTATGAAATAGTGTCAGAGTTTAAATTCATGACAAGCAGATGCCTGGATCCTACAGAAATGTGGTTTTACAAAAGAATGTTAAGATAACCATCATCATCATCAGCTGCGATCTCCGCAACGAAGGTCGGCTGCAATGGATTTACAACGTCTTTTGTCTCTTGTTTTGATGGTGCAATCTGATAGTCTCTTTCTTGTCCATCTCTTGATGTTATCTTCCTACTAATAGCGCTGTCTTCCCTTCGCACGTTTGCCTTCAACTCTGCCTTCTATTAAGGTCTTCTGCAAGGTATTTTGTCTTTTTATATGGCCAAACTATTTTAGCTACCTAATTTAGATCTCCTGCATTAGTTCTCTTTTCATACCTTGGTTTTCAAAAACCATTTTATTTGTTGTCTTCTCTTTCTATGAGATGCGCCCCATTCTTTTATTTATACACATCTCAAGGGCCTCAATTCTGTCTGCCAATTGCTTGTTCATTGTCCATGTTTCAATAGGACATAACTCATAACTATACTTCCACGGACTGGCTGACCGTCCATACACTAACAATACACACAACACGTTTCTATGTGCGGCATTCAACCCTTGCACGAATCCATTCACCATACAGGTGTAAATCACTTATCCCAAGTGACTGGCGGCATGCAACATCGCCATATAAACTCTACTTCAATATAGCTACAAGGCGGACAATACTCCATGCCTTACTCCACCGTAGCTCCAAAGGCGGGACCAACTCGTCGCCTTAATATGTTCTCCACGAACATTGCCCAAAGTTCCTCCAGAACACTCCAAGGCGGGAAGACGCCACCTATACAACGATATGTACGACATAATTCCTATATTCATAATCACTATATCATTATCTCATCTGTCACATAATACGAGCACCCAGCTCGACCACAAATCACAGCCTCAAGCGCACCGCTCGGCTATCAAGCACAGACTCTCACTAGTCACCTTCGGGTACTCTCTTAGCCACCCAGACTTGTTCACCAAACACGCTTTCTCCATGCGCACGCCCAAGTCACAACATGCTGACATGAAGTCAGACATAAACTCAATCCTTGAGTTAAACTTACATATTGACAACCTCAGTGACCCTTACTTCCACTCACTCCATCATCCACCCATTAAACTGCTCTGTGACAGATGAGAACAAGAAACATGGATATATATCGTGACAACAGCAACAATTTAAGGACAAAGTGATAGAGTACGACAAAGAAGGACGATACAGAACTGTGCGACATCGTGGCATAGAAAGAAGTCTGCAATAGAATTGATAAACATGACTGGAGACAGGAAGTTGTGGAGAGACATGATCACTTACACCAGCATACATGGCACTTGATAATAATGTCATAGTTTAACTGTTTTGAGTTACAATTTTGTTGGAAATAGCCTTTGCAAATATTAATTAACAATGCATTACAGCGAAAACTCTCACGTTGCTCCTAGACAGGATCCTTCAGGAAAAAATAGACAAGGAAATACATAGAGAGTCAAGGAGAAGGAGAACCAGATTATATGAGCAGACTATGGCAGGAAAAACGTGGAATTAACTGAGGTGATTTGCACAAAACAATTCTCATTGGTTAAAAATCTTTTAGTTATTTATTTAAGCTCTGAATGAAATTATAATAAAGAACAAGCACTCGGTAAATTGAGGAATTTGAATACACATGGTTTCATTCATTTACTGCTAACACTCAATTACTTCATGTATTGCCATCCCGAAGTTTGTATTTATGACAGGTGGTCTGAGGCCTTTGTAATCTTACTTTCTTCATTCGTTGTGCATATTTTTCTAGTTATAGAATACTGGTATAGAGTTAATTTTATGTATCTACAGCAAACAGTCATTTACTTCACTTATTGTCATTCTCTAGTTTGCCTTTGTCAGAGGTGTAAAATCGGGTAATTTGGGATGCTCACAACCTTTCTTTCATTCATTCACAAAACGCACTTTATTAGTTGCTGAGACATGCATACAATTTATTTCATTCGTCTATAGTAAACATATGTTTATTACATGAATGGAGGAAGTAGCTCTAAAATGTAAACGCTAAGTAACGAACATCTGCCTGATTTATACTCTATATTTTTATCTCCAGGGTTCTTGGCCACGCCGCCTGAAATTCTACGGGATCCTTCTCAGGCCGTGTCAGGATCTAAGGCTGCTGACATGTACTCGTTAGGCATCATTTTACTTGAGATATTTACAGGTAGTAACCATGCTTCCTTCTCTCAATATTCGATATTTACAGGTAGTAACCACACTTCCCTCCCTCAATATTCGATATTTGCAGGTAATAACCATGCTTCATTCTCTCAATATTCGATATTTACAGGTAGTAACCACACTTCCCTCCCTCAGTATTCGATATTTACAGGTAGTAACCACCCTTCCCTCTTTCAGTTTTCGATATTTACAGGTAGTAACCATGCTTCCTTCTCTCAATATTCGATATTTACAGGTAGTAACCACACTTCCCTCCCTCAGTATTCGATATTTACAGGTAGTAACCACACTTCCCTCCCTCAATATTCGATATTTACAGGTAGTAACCCCACTTCCCTCCCTCAATATTCGATATTTACAGGTAGTAACCACACTTCTCTCCCTCAGTATTCAATATTTTCAGGTAGTAACCACACTTCTCTAACTCAATATTCGATATTTACAGGTAGTAACCACATTTCCCTCCATCAATATTCGATATTTACAGATAGTAACCCCACTTCCCTCCCTCAATATTCGATATTTACAGGTAGTAACCCCACGTCCCTCCCTCAATATTCGATATTCACAGGTAGTAACCACACTTCTCTCCCTCAGTATTCAATATTTACAGGTAGTAACCACACTTCTCTCCCTCAATATTCGATATTTACCGGTAGTAACCACACTTCCCTCCCTCAATATTCGATATTTACAGGTAGTAACCACACTTCCCTCCCTCAATATTCGATATTTACAGGTAGTAACCACACTTCTCTCCCTCAGTATTCGATATTTACAGGTAGTAACCACACTTCCCTCCCTCAATATTCGATATTTACAGGTAGTAACCACACTTCATCATCATCATCATGTGACGTATTCTTTCCAGAACGTTGTCTCCATTACAGCTGCTCTGAACGCATCACGATTCTGGGCAAGTCGACCTGCATCAGCCAAAGACAAGTTCAGACTCTCTGTGATGTCCTGGGTCCATCGTCGTCTAGGTCAACCCCTTCCCCTTTTTCCAGGGACCATGCCTTCCATCACTGTTTTTTCCAGACTATTATGTCTTTTTATATGACCGAAAAGTTTCAGCTTCCTTATTGCGATGGTATTTAGGAGCCAATGTTCCTGTACGTTTAGTGAGTGCAGTACTTCTCTGTTGGTCTTTTTTTCTGTCCAGAGTATTCTCAACATACTTCTGTAGCATTTCATTTCGAATGATGTAATCTTTTTTGCAACTGTTTTATTGAGTGTCCAAGTCTCGCAGCAACCACACTTCCCTCCCTCAATATTCGATATTTACAGGTAGTAACCACACTTCTCTCCCTCAGTATTCGATATTTACAGGTAGTAACCACACTTCCCTCCCTCAATATTCGATATTTACAGGTAGTAACCACACTTCCCTCCCTCAATATTCGATATTTACAGGTAGTAACCACACTTCCCTCAATATTCGATATTTACAGGTAGTAACCACACTTCTCTCCCTCAGTATTCGATATTTACAGGTAGTAACCACACTTCTTCTTCTTCTTCGATCCTTAACCACCGACCGTCAAAGCAGTCAGTGGCCATCACGCCTAGTGGCGTCTTGTAGGGCAACAACAAATTGATTCCACTTTGCATGGTCGGTGGCCATCCTTCGTACAGTGCCCCAACTCTGGTTCATTCTTTGCATCTCAGCCTCCACAGTCCTCCGCCAAGTTGTTTTTGGTCGGCCTCTCTTTCGCTTTCCTTCAGGGGTCCAAAGCATAGCTGTTCTTGTGATGGCATCGGGGTCTCCTCTGAGGACATGACCAACCCAGCTCCAGCGTCTGCCAGCTATGATGGTGTGCATGTCCTCTTGCTTGCTACGAGTAAGCAGATCTTGGTTGGTGATGGTATTCGGCCAAAAGATGCGGAACCACACTTCCCTCCCTCAATATTCGATATTTACGGTTAGTAACCACACTTCTCTCCCTCAATATTCGATATTTACAGGTAGTAACCCCACTTACCTCCCTCAATATTCGATATTTACAGGTAGTAACCACAGTTCCCTCCCTCAATATTCTAAAAGAAAACTACTTAACCATTAATGTGGTTATCTACCAGCCATGACGGACAGTTTTATCCACGGCTCCTCATATATGACTATGACAGTCTATTAAAACATATAACATACACTTTTTAATACCCACTGAATTATACATGGGACTTTTCATAAGTTTGGGCATTTCTAGTTGATAGACCAAGGTGCATTCTAAAATAAGTATTCAGTTTTAAAACAACAAAATTTAGTGTTCAGCAGTAAAAGCTTTTGAGCTTTATAAGGTTGAGACGTTGTCTTTGAACAATTAAAACAACTGAATAAGAAAATAAATTATAGTTTCTCTTTAACAGACAGCACCCACTTTCTAATACCTGTTACCACTATCGTTATTGCATTATCATTTATTCTTCTTGTTCAACTTTCCACACCCTAGTGGCGTACTAAAGGTGAGGGAAAGGGTGCTAGAGAGGAGGTGCGCCCCAGGTGACAGCCAGGAAAGGGGGATAAGTGCCACCAGACACTGTTATTATTGCACTTCCTGCTAAAAATATACTTCTTCGTAGGGAGTGCCAAAGGTAGAATCCGCCTCGGATGCCAAATACTTTAAGTACGCCCCTGCCGCAACCTACACGTTCGGTGCTATTTTCAACAACAGTTCTGCGCACGTCTGTATTCTGTATCGGGTGGTCGATTTCAATGTATTCTGTTTTTTTTTTTTTTTTTTTCCGACCTACTTCTGTGTCAATCACCCATCGTTACCTTTAGACTACTATTTGTCGTGTTCCCGAAATATGCTGTATGACAGGAGTTCTTAACGTGTAGGGTACGCCTCTCCCAGAAGAGGAGCACAGAGGATATTGATGCGTGAGCGCCTCTCACAAATATAACTTAGTAGCTTTCTCACTGGCTATAAATCGGTTATTTGCCAGCTATAACTTGCGCCACGCATTGTTCAAGTCTGTTCCTTGAAATTGACTCCTTACCGACCGAAAGTAGCAACAGCCAGATCCCACTAAGGTCCTTTATTTATTTTTCTATTTCTCTTGATGTGTGTTGTCTTCTTCGTTTGCTCTCAAATAATCACATATCTTTCTTATATAAAGCTGGCAGTCCGTCTCAGGCTTCTCTCGTCACCAGTATCTCTCTCAACTGGTTTGGAGAAGGTCATGCTGCCACATTGCTTCTCTCGTGTAGCCGACAGTGTTAGAGTTACGTGTTCTACTGAACTTTGTGTATGTGAAGAATTAGAAATAAAATCCCCGTAATACCATCTTAAACTTGGTTTATTCATTGACTGATTATGAGAATAACGGGAAGTTTTAAAGTTAAGTGTACTATCATAATAACAATACCAGTCTCTTCAGTCATAATTGACTATGGGAATGCACCCCTGAGTTGACAGACCTCAGCTGTTTTTTTTCCTGGTGTTCCTTTCGACATTTTCTCCTCTCTTCTGCTTGCTGTGAGATCTTCTTTTCCCCCAATCTAAGGTGGCACCGTCGAGAGCATCGCCACTTGGTGCGATCGGCAGCTTCATCCTCCCAGGCTGCTGGATTTATGTCTAGTGCCCTCGTGTTTCTCTTGCACACATCTTTGAACCTCAGCTGCGGTTGTCCAACAGTTCTTGTGCAATCTGCCAGTTGTCCGTAGAAGATATCTTTCGGGGTGCGACCATCTTCCATACGGCGGACATGGCCAAGCCAGCGTAGTCTGCGCTGTCTAAGCAGAGTATACATGCTTTGAAGGCCAGCAAGTGACAACACCTCGACATTTGTCACTTTGTCCTTCCACGAAATACCGAGGATGTGGCGTATACACCGTAGATGGAAGATATTGAGCCTTCTGTCTTGCTTTGCATATTTTGTCCATGTCTCGTGTACTATTAGGGGTGGTTTTATAGCAACAGGGTTACGAATCCCTGCTCTAAGCAGACTCTACTGTCATACTCGTACCTGCCAGTCTCAATTCGTTTAGCATATCCCATATCTGTTAGCGATCATCCCTCACTTTGCTGAAATCAAAAGATGTAAGTAGTACAAAAACTGATTAAGGTGATTTTACCCGATTCAGCTATTGAACCTTCTATCAACAGTAAGCGAGATTCGCGAAGCTTTTAATGCAGCGCACGCCCAGGAAATACTTGTTGATCGACACAGACACAGAAGCAGAAAGAGAAGGAAATACAAGCCACACCAGAACAATGTGAACTTTTCCTTCAATACACATCACGCACTAGACGGCAACTTTCCAAGTGTGCTCGACTCCAACATAATTTCAGAACAAGCAATGGATTCCAGAGGTAACTTGGCTGTTCAGGTTTTTGTTGTGCACGTTTGTTCAATGGTTCAGGTGTTTGTTTCTTGGACGTAAGAAAGAATATAACTTTAAAGATTACTTGTTGGTCCTTGGTGAAACCTTTGAGCCGATGAGTTTGTGAATTGACCAATGAATGGTTTTTTCCTGGTTGATTGGCAGATGGAATGAGTGATCTCAATAAAATGTGACCAGTGCTGTGTAGGTGAACGATAATCCCCCTGACTGGTTGGAAGTTGTCAAGATTATCTGTTGACAGGCTGGTTAACTGAATTTGAACTGATGGTGGACTGGAATGAAATTTGTTAATTTCTACAGCACATTGATACATGAAGGTGTATATTGAACGAATAGTATGATACCTAATGACATAATACGTTGCATATATCTTGCATATTTATATGGTGTTTAGACTAATACATAGCAAGATTATGTTGTTTGAGTGCATGACTTATTGCTCTATGGATTTTTGACATGCTTGTTGTGAAAGATTCTCGTATAATTGATCTAAAATGGGGCTATCATCATTTTCCTTTTGCCCATTTATGAAGCAGGAAGCCACCATTAAAGCTGGTCCCCTTGCAAAAAGCCACCACTAAGCATTCATTTACTGTTGCATTAATGGTTTTGTAGCTATTTGTTTTACATGATGAAGTAACCAGTCCCATGCCCAACCTCATATTAGTCACCTTGTACGATATGCCTGAGAGATCAGTAGTTGTAACGAGATGGTAAATATAGGTGTATCTAGATGATAACAAGAGATAGTGCGAGACAAGAATTCTAGACTAAAAGAAATACAGAAAAGAGCACTGGTGTATGGATTGCACAGGTTATAGTTAGGCTGTAAAGTACTCTTGTCCAAATAGTGATGTAACAGATCAAGAGCCTATGGTGCCCTCTCGTTCAGACTACCATATGCTTAAACAATAATGTAATTCCAATTTAAAAATTCCAAATTGAACACAAAGGAATTTACAAAGTCCCAAGGTACAGTTAATGAATCAATTTATTTATAAGTAATTTCTTTTCTTCTTGTCTTCAGAAAGAATAAGAATGAGTTTCAAAAGTTACATATTACACAATAATTCACAGTTTCCAATTATATTTACACTAATAAAGTGTCACTGGAATAACAGATTTCCTGCAAACTGTTCTTTGATTCTACAAAGTTTCTTCATTGACAACTCGCACTTAAATTGCAACAATAGTTCATGTGTTGTTGAACTTATCTTAAAAGTCTCTTGGCCTGCTAGACTGCGATGTCCCAGACCAGAGTTGATAGGGTTACACACGATGATGAAATTCTTCACTGATGTTCCTCAAACACTAGAGTTAACAGTGAATATGAGTGGTCCCACTGCAGTGCACCTTGGCAATTAGACAGGATAACACTAGGAGTTCCCACTTCTGAGTTCCTTGATGCACATCTAGCTTGATCTTATGACATGAACTGAATTGAATTGAACCTGCAATAATACAAAGCTTGTGGAAAACATCTTCTTATGATATCCACGTCTACTTTGGTGGGTGTGAGTGTCTCTGCTGATACATGTGTATGAATGCACACGTGATTGTTACATGTATAGTTTTACAGGTGTCTACTGTGCAATTCCAGAACAAATTACATAATGCATTATAGTACTTTATTATTTACATTCAAGATAGACTTACTTAGTCCATTCCACTTCTTCTTCCTGTCAACTTCCAATACTTATAGAGTGATCCTTAATGATTAACCAACTGTGAGTATCTGGTTTGGTTTCCTTCCTTCCATTCATCAACGCGTCTTTAAAATATTCATCCATTGAATCATTAATCATGTATTTACACAATAGCATATCCTGAAACAGATATTGCATTATATACACATGTATTTACAGTAATCCAACTTACCCTCTAGCCCTCAGAAATTACACAACTGGACAGTTGACTTGGTCAAGGCAGGCTGCCACAATACACTAATAGTGAAAGAATTCATGACTAGCTCTTTCCTCTGTCCGTCATGCAAAAACTGATTTCGTGTGTGTCCACATTCAGATTTAGCGCGGCTTAAATAGCCTTGAATCCGGTGTAAGTTAGAACTGTGACGTTACCAGAACTTGGTGTGAGATTTTATTTTGCTGAACTGGTACGTTTTGGTCATTGGTGCATTTCATTCCCCACGGTTCTTCGTCGTGCTCATCTTCTACACCAGCTATTGTTTCCATTCTTATCTCCGTTTATCAAGCAGAAGTGTAGCTTTCTTCCCATATACATTTTTTCCAAATATTTTCAGCTTTCGATTTGCTATTCTTTGCAAAAGTGAACTTTAGCCCTATTTGCTAACAACTTGACACACTTACTTGCTATTATCTCCAAAAATACAGCAGGCATTACACTTTCTAATATATCCACACATACGTTGTCTCCTCTTTGAACAAAAAGATTTAGTAGAATTTCAATATGTCCATCAGTTTTATTATACTTCTCCTGAAACGATGCAGTCCTAACACAAGTGTTTTCGCTGCCATATTTCCATTGTAAGTTAAGCAACGCGTTGTCGGCGAGCTTGCACAAAATGCGTGAATCTTATTGGACGCTATTTCAGAAACCCTACTAGGCGATTCCACTGTATGTTTCATTCTTCGACAGTTGTACTATTCTTTCTTTGACTCTTGACCGCCATACGGGAACTGCACCACGATTATATAACTATGGCAACAGAATATTAGGTGACATACTTATAGAAGATGTACTTATACAGGGCTGGTCGGCCTTAGGCCAATTTAAACTCTTTGACTCAATTGGTGGCCCCGCACTCGGGTCCCAATCTCCAGCATTGAAAACAAAATAAGAAACGAAGATTATCTTAAAATTAAATATCTGGAATATATGCTGTCACATTACATTAAAAATAAAATAATATCTATATTTATTAGCTGTATGTTGACAATACGTGTTACAATAAAATTATAATCTTAAGTCCAGGTGGCCGCACCAGAAGGGCCCTAATCAGAGCCTGCAATGTCTAGGGCCTATCTTGAATATATATATATAATAGAACGTCTGTCTCTCTGTTACCTCATAACTCGAGAACCGCTAAAGCGATTTTGATGCGGTTTGCTTCAGAGTATTTGACATTTCTCCGGAAAGGGTTTACGCTCTACATCATCAAGGTACAACATCAGGAGGCTGAGCAATGAATTTTTCTTCACTCCATTATTCTTATCTTAAGGGACAAGGGACGTAAAAACGTTACCGTTTCTTGGGTTAACGGCCTTAGCTTACAAACTATATGTCATAAATTTTATCCTTTTTCGTTAAATTTAGAAGAAGTGCATTGGTTTCTGTTAAGTAAGTTTGCTAAACCAGGATTCCTGACAAGGACACTTTGAATAATACTCAGCTTTGTAGAGTTCTTACTTAAATAAACAAGTGCGTTGCAACTCTTATGCAAATTTTTTGAATCAGGAGTCCTAACAATGAAAGTTTAATTAATACTCAGCTATGAAGAGTTGTTAGTACCAATTTCGTCTACACAGATGCCTTGATTTAAATTATTTGTGCAGGATTCCTTACAAGGAAAGTTTGATTAATTCTCAGCTTTGTAGAGTTCTTACTACCAATTTCGTGTACACAGAAGTCTTCATGTAAATTATTTGTGCTAGAAGATTTGTGTATGTTCTGACATTATAATTGGTTAGCGATTCATTTGGATATGAAGAAAAGGCAAGTAGCTTCTTTGTTACGCTTTTGTCTTTAATTATATCGTAGACAAGGTTTGTGTGCCTCTTTTAAAAACACTTAGGTTTTTTTTTTTATTTTGGGATCATTTTTAGGCATTATAATCCCACTTCTCGGAAATAGTAGGTTTCCTTTTCTTAGGGGTTTTTTTTAACACATAGGTGTATTTATTCTTAGGAAATGAATAGTTATTAATGTATATGTGAAAGTTAACAATGGTCTTGACTTTCCCCAGAGATCATATTCCGACTGAAACAAGGTGGCACCTTCCCTTTCCGGCCATACATTCCGGAGTATATTGATCACAAAACAAAGAACATCATTATGGAGTGTTGGAGGGAACAGCCAGAGGAGAGGCCTTCCGTCGACCACGTGGCAACTCTCATCAGACACATTAGCATACAGTACAGCGGGTAGATATATTAACTTGAAATGGGAGTTGAGTTGAGAATGCAAAACGATGTTCTGAATGAAGAGGTGGAGGTGATAAGTTGACTGAGAGTTAGGAGAGCTGTGTTGGCTTGGCTGATGGTGAAGAGGCCATTAAAAATATACATGTATATTCGCACCGTGTAGCACCCGAGGTCTCTGAAGAGACGAAGAAAGAATAGACGTACTGCACCATCAGGCAGTACGAGGTGACTAATATGAGGTTGACAACCTCTTCATGTAACACAAATTTCCATAGAACCACAGCTGTCATCATCATCAGTTGCCATCTCCACAACGAAGGTTGGCTGTAATGGATCTCCAATGTCTTCTGTCTCTTGTCTTGGTGGTACACTCTGATAGACTCTTTCCCGTCCATCTCTTGATGTTATCTTCCCACTTATAGCGCTGTCTTCCCCTTGCACGTTTGCCTTCAACTCTCCCTTCTGTTATGGTTTTCTGCAAGGTGTTATGCCTTTTTATGTGGCCAAAGTATTTTAGCTGCCGAACTTTGACCTCTCTCATTAGTTCTCTTTTCATACCTAGATTTTCTAGGACCTCCTTATTTGTTTTCATCTCTTTCCATGAGATACGCCCCATTCTTCTATATATCCACATTTCAAGAGCCTCAATTCTTTCTTCCAAATGCTTATTCATCGTTCATGTTTCTGCACCATACAGAAATGCAGAATATATATAACACTTTATGATTCTCAGTTTTAATTTGTGAGATAACTGTTTGGATGTCAGTATATGTTTCATGTTGTTGAATGTAGCTTTGGCCATTCCTATTCTCTTCTTGATTTCTGTTTCACATCTGCCATCTTCTGTTATTATATGACCAAGATATACGTAGCTCTTGACTTGTTCCAGGATTTTCCCATAAATGTAAGAACATGCAAATGCTTGATACAAGCTTTCTGCAAGGTGACGAGCTACAGTGGTGGCTCTATGCACCTGTATGGAGCACGACAGAAACTGAATGAATGAATACACACATCACAATCGCACACTTTCACTGATGTGTTCTATGTTGTCATATCTTGTAGTTCCTAGAGTCTGCTTTTTTATCCAACTACATTCGTTGTGACTCACCACGATGTGATGAACTGCCTGATTTTACAGTGCTTACTGTTCTTTAAATTACTAAATTTATTTTAATCTGAAGTGTCGTGATCGCTTTCGTCACGAAGCTTGGCCTTCGATGACGTTGATGAATTTTGTTGCTATGCGATTTGTTGACCTCCACATATTTTCCAACGCAATGAAAGCTCCACCTGCCTTGTGTTTTTTTTTTTTATTTTGAGATCATAGCTGCTCTTCTAAGTCTGTCTATATTGCTGCCAATGTATATGCATGATTCATCATCTTTGTACTCACTGAAAATATTTATTGATTAACTCCCTTTGACCATAGTAATTATTGCAATATCTCGCTCCAGAAAAGATAAAGGCTCCCCTCTTGGTGCAATTTCAATCCTTCAGCTTTGTGTCACTAATTCTTGTTCATCATATCCACCCCACATCTCTCATTCCAGCCACAGCAAGACCTTATCTTTGCATTTACCTTCAGCCTTACACAGTTATTGCTATATATCTCGTGTATGTGTTCCTGTCATTATCCCCTACTTCGACAAAGACGAGAACCTCTGTCCAAGTGTATCAAAGTCCTTCAGTTCTGTTATAATTATTTATCTGTCATGTTATCCTGTCAACATCTGTCATTCCAGTGCAAAAACAAAACCCCCTGTCTAGTTTATCCATCAGTCCTTCAGTTGTGTTAGAAATTACCCCCGCCCCTTTTTCATGTTTTCTTCTCAATATCTCTCACTCCAGCAAAGACAAGAGTCTGATGGAGCAGATGCTTGACAAAGTGACTAGGGAGGCAGACATGCAAGCTCAAGAGTTGGAGGAGGAGAAGAATAAATCGGATCAACTTCTGTATCAAATGTTGCCTGCGTAAGTAGAAGAGGAAGAATTAATTTCCTTCTCAATGTTGCCCACATAATGTACAGCGAATTCGAGAAACAATTGTTTTATCAATAAAATGTAGCCTTCCTAAGTAAACGGAGAAACTACTAGAATAAATGTCTCTAAAGGTAGTCTCATAGTGCCTGTGGGGAGTGAAATACTACAATCTTCACTATACCCATTCTCAGCATTATGAGATGGGATGTACAGTATTCTTCATCGCTGCTTTTGCCTTCCCTAAATCATGAGCAGAGTTAACCATCCAATAACAGCTGGGTAGACTAAAGGTAGACGATAACTGGTTTCGAACCGCGTTACTTTGGCACCAGAACCAAGTGTTCTTACTACTCTGCCACCCTAAATTAAACATTAAGTTCAAAAGCTAAAGTGAAGAGGAATCGATTTCTTTATCAAATGCAAATTTTCATATGTATGGAAAAAACTGGAATCAAGCTTTTTTTGCAGGATATACTTTCTTCTTCTTCTTCTTCGTTCGCCCTGAAAAAGACGGTGGTTGCGTTGTGTCTGTTTACGCCGTAGCTGTGATATCTGCACCTTTCGGTCGTTACATCCGACTTCTGCACGGCATTTTTTTAGGACCGGGTTTGCCTTCCCATTGCGATCCGTGCTCGCTCAGCCAGACTGCACTGCTGCAGACTGTTTCCAGGACCACCACGTGGAGGTGGAGCACGGTCTTGACTAGCTCTGGTTCGCTGGTCCTGACGCAGGCAGTCAAGCTATGAGTCGCTGACTGCGGTCTCTATAGCAGCGTCTTCTGGTCCCGCAGGATATACGAGTTCCTCAATTTATGCAAATTCCGTATGGGCGATTTCGCTAATATACTTACTTACTCGTTCCTCTTCTACCGTGAGGTGTAGAGGTTTGGAAGAGAGGGAGCCATTATATCCTATCGGCTTTCTTCCTCCTGGCCTGGTTCAATTCTAGTCCTGAGTCCTTCAGAGATTGTCTAATGTTGTCTTTCCAGCGGACTCTGGGTCGTCCTGGAGGTTTGGATCCCTGGCTCTCAGCCTCCCATACCTGCCGTGGCAGCCGATCTTGTCCCATTCTGCAGAAATCGCCAAACCATCTTAGTTGGGACTGTTCTACTTGGGTCTGCAGGGGTTGGGTTCTCAGGCCTTGACGTATCGTCTGGTTGCGGACCATGTCTCTTCTTGTTACTTCAACCACCTTTCTCAGATACCTCATTTCTTACGTTTAGATCTGACTTTTGTGGGTTGTAGTCGTTGCCAATGACTCGCATCCATGCGTCAAGGCTGGCACATAGGTGGAGCGGTATACAGCCATCTTCATTTTCTTGCCAACTTCTCTTTTGCTTTGGAATCCTCGATTTATGGCCTGAAAAAAAACGCTAATATGCAAGGGAAAAAAACTCTCCTGGCTGCTCGTTATGTGTGAGAAGATTCCACTGTTATGCTATTATGTGTGTTGATGCTCTAAGTGAATACAATAACGAAAAGATCACGTTTCTGTCTCATACAATTTGTCACGGGCAGCCTCCCGTTGCTCTGCAGTAGTGGTCCAACAGTGGCCAAAACCTAGAGTATCTAATGTGGGTCTTCAAATATGTCTACCTTCGTACAAGATTGCTCTTGCCAGAGTTGTAGATAGCAGGATAATGATGCTTCTACCTCGAGTGAGTTTTCACAAGATATCTCAGAAGTCAAGAACAATGCTGAATGAGTCTTAGCACGTTAACTTTGTATCTGAGCCGCAGCCTTTTGTGAAGATGGATATAAAGGCCCCAGGTGATTTAATTCAGTGAAAGTCCTTTTATTAGCTATATATATATATATATATATATATATATATATATATATATTTAGATATATATATATATATACATATATATATATATATACATATATATATAAAGATCCGAGCTGTCTACTTTAACGATTTCAGGAATGCAGTGCCGTATGTCAAACTTTTCCTACGTTATATCGTAAGTTCCCGGCCCACGCTTCCACCTGGCGTTTTCTGACAAACTCCCAATCAGCGCGGTTGTTTATTGGTGCCTCAGAAGCCAGCCAATACATTCAAAGTTCATATTATGAACTTTTCCTCATGCAGTATTCTGACTCATGCGTTTGAAAATTTCAAACAGTCATCCTCCGTATATGGAGTTGCTACATCCGACAATTCTTGGTAATGTTTACGTTACAACTTCTTACATTTTTCCTGTCGAGTCGGAAGTAATTATGCAATCTTAGCAAACACTTCTTGCTCGCATTTACCTGGAGTCAATGTGGTATTATCAAGTTTTAGGGACTCAGTTAATCTATCAGGGATGTGCGATACAGTGGGGAAAAGGAGAGTGCTAACAACAGAATAATGCATCTAATTCAGTACGCACAGCAAATGTAGATCAATACTGACGGAGAGGAAAAGAGAGCGCATAGCCAAACAGTTCACGATTTAGATGAATTGTTTGCAAGCCAGTCGTGAGTTTTCACCGGAAACGCGGAAAACGTACCATAAATCCCGAGGACTCAGCGCATTTAAATGTCGGCGGGAGATGGCTATTTACCTAGCTGAACAATCTTTCTGCCTCTTCCGTAATCTAGATATCTACCAAATCATTCAGTGTGATTTACCGGTAGAACGTGAACGACTGGTTGCCGGCATCTCATCTAAGTCCATCAGAATATACTTAAAAGTCATTTAACCCCCATGGTTGACCGAGTAGAAATTAGCAGTATATAACCGTATGCAGGTTAGAAAAATGCTCTCTCGTGAAATGGATTCCTTCTGCTGATATTTTCTTATTTATTGATTTTTGTAACATCGATTTTCTTTTATACTACCATAAGTGTTAACAGTAAATTATTCTACATGTTCTTGTGATGTCTCTTCAATCGTGTCTATTTCAATTTTTGTTGTTGTTGTTGTTATTGTTGTTGTTGTTGCTGTTGTTGTAGTTGCAGTTTATTCTCTGCATTTTATCACTGTTATCCCGTGTAGTTCCCGGGGGAACAGAAAATAATGATGATGATTATGATGTTGATGATGATAATGATTTTGATGATGATAATGATGTTGATGATGATTATGATGTTGATGATGATTATGATGTTGATGATGATAATGATGTTGATGATTATTATGATGTTGATGATGATTATGATGATGATAATGATGATGATAATGATGTTGATGATGATGATGATAAGTTATAAAAGGTGATGTGTGATTCCAATTTATTTCAAAGAAACAAGCACACATACAACATGCTCTTCATCATATTTCCATTGCTATTTTTATCTGTATGAAAATGCCTATTTGTATCTTTATTGTCATGAAAAACTCAGAACAGTTGCCGACTGTCTAAAAAAGCAGATCGAGGTGAAACCTGAAACATTCCAGTCAGCGACGGTCTACTTCAGTGATATCCAGGGTTTTACAGAGCTGTCTAGTGTTAGTGAGCCCATTGAGGTCAGTGTCAGGAGTACAGTGAGTTAGCTAGTTAATGAGTTGGTGGAAGGCTGAGTTAGTTAATTTGTGATTGAATGAATGAGTTAGTGTGTGTGAGTGAGTGAATGAGTTAGTGTATATGTGAGAGAATGAGTTAGTGTGTGAGTGAGAGAACGAGTGAGTGTGAGTGAGAGAATAAATGAGTGAGTGTGAGTGAATGAGTGAGTGAATAAATTAGTGTGTGAGTGAGTGAGTGAATGAGTTAGTTTGTGTATGAGTGAGTGAGAGAGAATGAGTGAGTGAATGAGTTAGTGTGTGAGTGAATGAGTTCGTGAGTGAGCGAATGAGTGAGTGAATAAGTTAATGTGTGAGTGAGTGAGTGAATGAGTTAGTGTGTGAGTGAATGAGTAAGTGAATGAGTTAGTAAGTGATTAAGAGAGTGAATGAGTTAGTGTGAGATTGAGTGAGTGAGAACGAAAGAAAGAACGAAAGTACAGGATTTTCCCCCCCCCTCCCCCCACGTTTACACGCCCATAGAGGCATATTGGGAATATGGTGTTAGGCCCATATTTTCTCGACCATTAGCACACTAGGGATGATGTGGTCAGCATCACGCCGGCCGCCTTAACCTTCCCAGAGTTGCTCTGGTACGCAATTGGGGCTGGATCAACCCAGGAGCCGTTTGCTGCCTAATAAAATCCCACCTCAACCGGGGATCGAACCATGGACCACTGAGCTAGTAAGCCAGTGCACTAACCACTATGCTCCGCTGCTCCCTAAAAAGTAAAGGCTTACCATTAAAATAATAAATAAAAAGTAAAGGAGACACATTTAGATTAATTAGAAACACGAATAATGTTAAGTTAATTTAAATTTGTATATACATTCAATTAGAATGTTCATTATCCACTGGTGCAAAAAAAATAGTTTCAACATCAATGAAAGGTGCTCATTATAGACAGAAGAGGTGAAAGTTCATATTCAAACACAAAGCCAATAATTACAAATCTGCAACTGTACAAGTTTTTAAAAAAATGTACAGGTAAAAGTAAAACATTTAACCACGTAACGAAACAATCTTGCTTAGGTATGCGCTCTGGAAAAAAAAAAATCTAAATAGCTTTATAAAATGTATTTTTATTTTTAAAACGTATTTTCTGTTGGAAGGTAAAAACTGAAAGCCCTGAAAGATTTATCTGTACTGATTACATACTCTCCATAGTAGACGAAAGAGAAAATGATGATTATATAAGAACAGGATAGATACAGAGAGTAAGATAATGAACAACGAAATTTTATGGAATTGGAAGTAGCATAACACTTACTTTTTTAATGAGTCTTTCCTCTTCTAACCTGGGGTGTGAGGTCCACCAGAGAGAGCGCCACACTACCCTACAGGCTGTCTTCCTCCTGGCCTGAATCCAATCTAGTCCTCTGTCTTTCAAATGGTTGTCTAATGGTGTCCTCCCAACTAACTCTGGGTCGCCCTGGAGATCTGGATCCCTGGCTCTTGATTTCCCATATTTGTCGTGGTAGCCGATCTTCTCCAATTAATACATACAAAAAAAATTAGAGTTATCTTTATTGACTACGCAACCAGTAGGGATTTGTTTTTTTTTTAATGAGTAAAATGAATATTGTATTTTTAGAAGTGTTTTCCCAGACATTATTATTCAGTAATACATTTTTTTTAACGTTATAATTTTAAGATTTATTATTAATCTTTGAACATTATAGTGCTGGTTCTTGTGCTGTACATTTATTTTACGATATGTAGGCAATTATAACGTGTATTTTGAGAGTATTAGCTAACTGAATTATCATTACGATGAAAATATGTAAATTAAATCTACCATATAAGGGCATTAATACTTCCTTTGTGCACGAGTTTCCCAAAGCTCATTGCGTGACTTGACTTGACTTGACTTGACTTTGATCCACTGTCACTGAGTGTCAGCTGTTGGTGAGAGGTCATTACTAAGGGTGAATGAAATAAAACAAAACAAAAATTCACGAAGACCACAGGTCTAGCATACCGTCTTCCGTGTCATCATCATCATTTTACTTAAAACTCCTTACAGAGCATGAAACCACTACAGCAGCTTATACCTCTTGCAGGGATTCTACACTAAGCAGTCTCATGCAGCGGTTGTTTCAGGGGTAATTCGTTTTACCTCATGAGGTTGTCAGCCTTATGCACAATCTCATAGTCGTCGCATTACACGACATGCCTGGGGGTGAAGCTAGATAACCCTATGTTGAGTGTCTTTTTGTTGTACGCCATAATTGTTGAAGGCGATGAAGACATAGTATGGTATCTGTGGTCTGGTTTGTGTAGGATGCAGATGTGTATTCAAACAGTGAACATTACAAGCAAGGCAATCCACACAAGGACGTCACGTTAACTCACGATGTGAAAAGTCAATGATGCTTGCAACAGCTAGTGACGGTTTTTGTATAATTTATTATAGACGCCACAATGACGAGGTGTGTAGACATAAACAAGCAGGCACATCATAGGTACGATCAAACAGTCATTATTACATATGTAGTCAATTCAACAGGCACAGCAGACAGCATCATAATAATGTACATCATATGCCTTTTAGGATATCGTAGTCAGCTGTACATGTAATCAGGTAGTAAACTTCCCCTTTCCATAAGAGCTAGTAGATATCAACTAGGAGATTAAACCTGGTCTCCTATTTTTGACCTCAACAAGACAGGCATGTCTTTTGAGCGTCACATTATCGTCATCTATGTTCCTTATACAGCAAAGGTATCAAACCTAGATCCATCAATAAAGGTCAGGAAGCAGATAGTCCGTAGGACAGGCATCAATCGATGCGTGACAATATAAGTGGATCGTGAGCTGAGCAAACTTGTCATATCACAGACTTTATAATAAGGCAGGCTAAGCAAAAGTCAACATCACAAGATGGCGATAAAGTTACTCAGCGAAAAAGGATTCAGTTACCTGTCATCAGGAATTAAATCACATAAATCACATATGCCTCCAGGCATTTGAAATAACATAGAGATATATCATCTCAAAAAAGGAACAACAATGATGAGGACTCCTTCCTGAATAAACTAAGCGAAGACTAGCACATCGCTATGTCTCGCCTTACCAGCATCTCTGCTCAGACTGACCTGGGCGGAAATCATTTTAAACAATGCCACAAACAGAGACATGCGCAGAAAACGCGAATCGAATACAACTCAGCTAAACTTACGAAACGAAGAATGTTCTACGATGTTCGACTGAAGACTCAAACCTTAAAAGGAAATGAATCTTGAAACATTGCGATTGCCAACTGTTTTCAAAGAACTGGCGATCTGAGCGCTCCATATATGGACATGACTCAAAATCGTTCACACAACTATCGGCAACTATACTATCAAGATAAGACAACTTCTTGACGACAGCTATCAAGATTAGACGACTGTAGAAATAGAAGTGACTACAATTCCATGAGTTACTTCCCATGCATTAAAAAATTAACTATAGTCAAAATGCATGGTCAGAATAAGTTGCGACAAGTTTAGCGCAACATTACCGCCACCTCCCGATAAAAAAAAAATGTGCAACATTTTTTTATTTTTAATATCCAAGAGTAAAACCAAAAGCGGTTTAACAACGCACGAATTATGCGGGGATAACTAATTGCACTGCCTAATATGAGGCTACATTGACACATAAGGTGTCTGGTGAGAATATTTCTCAACAGATAAAAAAATCTTATTCAAAAAATATATATATCGGGGAGGTGCCATCAACACACACTACGCTTGCATGAAAATACAATATAAATATGCAAGTTCATATCATTATAATCAAATAGCAGTGTCATACTCTAATACCGCTTAGAATGGATGTACACATCTGATATAAAATGTTAAATAGTACATTATCTAAATGTTTAATTAATACCATTACATAATGAAATTAAACATAAATGACGATCCAGGACACATCTCCTGTCGTTCCAAGGAAAGTGTACAATGTGGAACTCTCCATGTTTGACAACAGAAAGGTAGCTTCTCCGATCAACAATAACATGCTGAGAAAAAACAACCAATATAATTCTATTTAATAGCCATTAAGTTTCATACCATACAATACACTATTATTAACAATTGTGACCGAGTGAACTTTCGGCCCTTATATTAACTACTCAGTCTTCTTCTTCTGATATTAAAGATGGGAACAGAAGAAGATGATAACAAAGCACAATAGTATGTGTTCACATAAAGTGAGGACAGATGTGCTAATGTATTGTAGTAATATAGGTGTGTTATGGCTCTGTCGTATATCTAGAAATAGAACAGAAGTATTAGTTGGAATCATGTGGGCATCTAGACAGAATGTCAGCCATCACATTATCCGACCCACGGATAGCTCGTACCGTGAAGTGAAAAGGTTGAAGAGCAATAGCATATCGAGTGGATCTCGAACTCTTCAAGTTCTTAGTCTGAATAGCTGTAAGAGCTTTCTGATCAGTTTCTAGAATGAAATGTGCGCCCAGGAGGAATCTTTGTAGTTTGAGAATAGACCAAACCATAGCCAACAATTCACGGTCTAAAACCGAGTAGTTCCTCTCTGCCGCATTTAGTTTTCTAGAAATGTACATGACAGGATGCAGAGTTTCAGCATATTCCTGCATAAGTGCTGCTCCGATCCCAGTGGATGAAGCATCACTTCGAAGAACAAAAGTTCTATCAAGAGTAGGTAATCTTAGGATGGGAGGAGAAGAAAATATACTTTTAATCTGGTCTAAGGAAGATTGACATTCCTGAGACCAACGAATCAGATTAGGCGACCCTTTCTTCAACAACGTTGACAGAGGTGCCATTATCGAAGATAGATTCGGAATAAATCTCCCATAGAATTGAATTAACCCCAAGAGACTCCGGACTTGTTTCTTCGTCTTAGGTACAGAGATGTTCAATATTTTCGAAGTATTATGGTCTTCTGTCTTCAAGAGACCATGACCAACACGATGACCCAAGAAAGAAATTTCACCAAAACCAATATAAGCTTTAGAAGGTTTTGCTGTCAGATTATACTCACGTAGAGTAGACAGTAGGTCATATAAACCCAGATAGTGATCTTCCCAAGAATCACTGAAGAGACAGATATCATCTAAGTATGCGATGACATCTGAACGATGAGAAAGAATTCGACGCATCATGCGTACGAAAGTAGCAGGGGCGTTCATAAGACCAAAGGGCATTACATTCCATTGAAATAAACCCCTAGGTGTAGAGAAAGCAGTCAGAGGTTTGGCATGATCTGCTAAAGGCACTTGCCAATAACCTTTTGACAAGTCAAGTTTAGTGAAGAATCTAGAATTAGAAAGTCTAATAAGTAGATCTTCTAGTAAAGGCATAGGTTCAGCATCGAACTTTGTGACTTGATTTAATTTGCGATAATCAACGCAAATTCGTATGTTCTTATCTTTCTTCCGAACAATAACCATGGAAGAAGAATATGGAGAAGTCGATGGTTCAATTATGTTTAATTGGATCATTTCATCCAATTCCTTTTCCACTTGTGACTGAAAGTGTATAGGGATAGGATACGGCCTAACCCTAATAGGATTATTGTCGGTAAGAATTATGTCATGTTCTATGACCTGCGTGTGACCAGGGATGTCGGTTAGAACATCCTTAAATGTCTGTAACATCGACGAGACTTGACGATGTTCATCAACAGAAAGATTAGGAGAAATGGAGACATCTTTCCAAGATTCCATAGAATGTAGTGGAACCACTGGAAGAGGAAGATCGACATCAGAAAAAAACAGATTCCTCATCCTGTATGACAGACAGGGATGAGTAATGACCATGAGGTACAGAAGATTCGTCCGTTGCCTGAAAAATAGGCAGCAAATAGTCTGGACGCTCTTGAAATTCCGTCAGCATGTTGATATGGAAAGTTTTATGCTTTCCATCTATATCGACCACATAGTCAACATCGGAAATACGTGATACTATTGCATATGGACCTTTCCATGCAATCAGAAGTCTATTTTCCCTACTGGGGAGTAGGACGAATGCTTTGTCACCTGGACAAAGTTGTCGTAGACATCTGTTCTTGTTAGCAAACTGCCTTGCTTTTTCTTTAGCAATTTCTGACGAAGCAGTCGCTAGTTTGCATGCCTCAATGATCTTTTGCATAAGAGCAATGACAATACTCATATGAAGATTGAGTGTCATCACTAATATCATCGGCAGTGATGAGATCGTGTAATAAAGACATAGGGCCGCGCGGACGCGCGCCGAAGACAAGTTCAAAGGGAGAAAATCCTGTGTGCTCATTTGGGACCTCTCTATAGGCAAAGAGAGCCGCGGGTAAAACCCTGTCCCAATCTTGAGGATGGTCTTCAGTTATCTTACCAAGTAAAGTCTTGAGCGTTCTATTCAGACGCTCAACTAACCCATTAGACATAGGATGATAGATGCTACTGAGAGATCTTTTAATGTGTAAGGTAGACATTACTTGAGACATAGTATCAGATATGAGTTGAGTGCCATGGTCTGACAGTATTTCTCTGGGGAACACCAAGCGAGAAAATATCAGCCAAAGAGCATCTGCGATATCTGTAGTAGATATGCTCTTTAGAGGGATAGCCTCTGGCCAACGTGTGCACATATCGACACATGTAAGGATGAACTGATGTCCTCTGGCCGACTTTATCTTAAAAGGGCCAATAATATCTATGGCCATTTTCTGAAATGGCCGAATAGGGATGTCAGCAGCCTGAATAGGCGCAGCATGTCGTGGTCCTCTAGATTTGACCTCCTGACATACCTGACATGATCGGCAGTATATACGAATGTCCTTGTTAACAAAGGGCCAAAAGAAAGCCGCAAGGACTCTCGACTTTGTACGGGAAAATCCCATGTATCCAGCACATTGCGAGTCATGAGCATGTTGCAATATTTGCACTCTCATACTTTTGGGAACAAGAATTTGCGAATGTGCTGACGTAGCCGAGTCTTGTACCATACGTACAAGCACGCCGTTTTTCATTTCTATCAAAGATTTTCTTTGTGTATCCTTATTTGGATCACCTTTCTTCGCAAGAATGAAGAATTTTTTTAGCGTAGGATCTTCTTCTTGTAATTTTATGAACGAGTCACGAGAAATAACCAAGGTACTATCTTGGCTATGAACTTCATTATCATTATTCAACGAAGTTTGTGGTGTTTGTAGAGCTTGTGCTCTTGTAACCACTGCATTGGTAGCTTGCATATTATCATCTTCCCAAGCAGCAATCTGCTGTGGGGTACATTCCCTAACTCCGTGGATACGACCAATAATAAGGTCCGCAATAGGATTAGGTAAGAGACAGGCATGCACATCTCCCGTAAAGAAAGGAGTGGCAATGTGAATTACAGCAGTAGGATATTTCTCTAGAGTGCCGCCAAATGTGACACATTTGATAACCCTTCCTGTCGCACTGGATGGATCTACAAGCGATTGTCTAACACCAATAGTGGTGCATCCGGAATCGAAAAGTAGTGAGACCGGAGTATTATTAACAAGACCCTTATGTAGTATTAGAGAACCTCTCCCGTCATGTGCAACCGAAGCAGGAAGAGCGGGGAGAGGGTGACCACAACTCAAAGTCGATATTGTAGTTGGTTCGAACAAAGTACTGCATTGGGGGCACTTGTTTGCTCTCCCAAAGTCAAAAGAAGAACAAGTGACAGCGTCAGAGTTTTTATTATCAGAAACCTGATTACAGGCTCCCTGAGATTCTTGTTGAACCGAGTTAGCCTGCTGATATCTCTTTTTTTTTGTATTGAGATCTACCGCGACTACCATTACCTCTGAAGTTATCACTGTTGTTATTATCTCTGTAGTTATTATTGTCTCTATTATAACTGTTATCCTGTTTCGAATTACAGTTTCCATGATTATTATCATGTCCACATTGATGTGAACATCTATTTGTTTGGTTTTGGGGTCTACGCGAGGAAAAGCCTCTGTTACCATATCCTTTTCTGAAATGCCTAAAATTATTAGGTTGGAAGTAACGAGGACTGTCAGCTCGTCTCCAATTCTTCGAAGAAGAATCACCCTGAAATTGATTTCCATAATTTTGACCGTAACTACGGTTACTTTTCCTATCAAAATTTTGTTGGAATCTATGACTAGAGTTTTGACCATAAGGTGCTGCCGAAGCAACTGGCAGACCTTCTTTTACTTTAGAGTTACCAATGGTTACGTGAGGATGCGCATTTATATACTGGCTACAGAAATCTTCCATTTCTTTTATTGTTTTAGGTTTACGTTCATGAAGGAAAGCAAGGAAAGACTCATTGACAGAAGACATGACTTTGTCTCTAAGTATTAAGTCCATAAGTCCTTCATAAGTTTTTTCTGTCTTAGACAGCTCCACCCAACGTAAAAAAGTAAGACGTGTCTTTGAAATGAATTCAGAGAATTGCACACCAGTTTCTGGCAACATATTTTTAAATTGAAGACGATAGCCGTCTTCGTCAAGTTGGTATTTTTTTAACAATATAGCCCTGACAACCTCATAGTTGTTCTTGTCAGGCTCATCTACCATGCTTAACATACTCAAAGCATCACCTCTAAGTATTTTGGACAAATGATAAACCTGCAGTGATTTATCTATGTTATGTACTTTACATGAAGTTTCAAATCTGTCCAAATAGAATGTTATATCGTCGATGGAAGCATTGAATGGTGGTAGATTAAGCTTGAAAGTGCTTGCATTAGTCTTATCTGAGACCTTATTTGCATCATTAGCATTACCCATGTTCATCACCCTTAATTTCTCAACTTCCAAAGCTAAGAGTTTTTCTTCATGCTCCATTTTTGCTTTTCTCTCTTCAGACTCTCTTTGTAACTTCCTTTCTTCAGCTTCAGCTTGTTTTTCTAATCTTTTATTTTCAGCCTCTATTTCAAGTCTTTTATTTTCAGCCTCAAGTCTTTTATTTTCAGCCTCAATCTGTAGTCTCTTCTCTTCAGCTTTTGCTTCTGCTTCTCTTTTTTGTTTTTCCATTTCCATTTGGAATCTTTTTTCATCCACCTGCATCTGCAGTTTCTTTTGTTCAGCTTCCATTGCTTTATCATATTGAGCAGTTGCAAATTCTTCTAACTTATCACCAGTCTTCCCAAGCAATTTACCCTGCTCAATAAAGTGCTCAAATGTAGCCATGATGAGTAATAATATGAGTCCACAACCTGAAATAATTAATTATCTTATTTCAAATTTAATTATAACAAGTCTTAAATGAAGCACTTGTTTACTCACAACCTATATTATCATCCCAATCTCTGTGGGAAACAAGTCTTATATCAAAGAACTTGTGTATAGACCTTTTTGAAATATCATCAATCAACTCTTGATCATAGGTGCACTTCCCATTCAATAGTGCACAATACTATTCATCATTTACTAATCATCAGTGTAGTAGTAATGCATAAGCATAACCCACTATTAAATGTGAATTAACTACTATAAGTGTAACCAATGACTATGTAAACACAATCACAATGTAAACAATAACAATGTAAACATTACACTGTAAACAATACAATGTAAACAATACAATGTAAACAATAACAAAGATTTAGCAACAATACGAAAACATTCGTAGAAATCAACAAAAAATAAAGCGAAAATTAAAGAAATATCACAAAAAATGTGATGATATCTACGAGAAGATAATACAAATACAAGACACCACAGTGTATAAACAAAAATGGTATATGAAACTAAACTATAGAAAAGAGTAGACTAGCAAATACAAACAAATCAAAACAGAACTAAAGAATGCAGAAAAATAACGAAAACAATACTAACACATGTCATCACAACTAACAAAAAATAGCAACAGAAGTCGCTTTGCAAATTCCAGTATCGGAAATTTGCACACCCTACAGAAAACGCTCACGATAGACGACCTCTATGACGTGGTATGATCTAAGGGAGACACCGCCCAACCGAAAACCCGCAGAAACATAGACATATAAATATAAATATACAAATAACATATAAACATATAACATGTAAACAAAAGAATGAGATGAAACACAGAAGACTCAGTAGAAGTATAAGGGCACAGTTCACAAACAAACAGGCCACTTAACTTATGGGTATCCAAACGTCAGCCACAGCAGAAAAAACAGATGACAATCAGCGTCCTAAGGAATGAAGATCCAACGATGATGGTACATCTGGACTGCTCCAACTGCCATGACGATGGTACTTGAGCTTCTAAACTGATAAGTAAATAACGGCACTTGACCTTCTTATTCAACCGTAAATTGCTTGAAATCGGTACTTGGCCTTCTTGAGAAAACAACTTGTATCAACCTGCACTTGACCTTCACAAACGACAGCAACTTGATGCAAGGAGGACAGCAACACGTTTCAACTGGCAATGTATGACTCAACGCCGGGTACTGTCATTTAGGCTCCCAAAAATTGCAACGAAAATTTTTAAGTCCAGAAGGTACCGGACAACGCCGAGTAGTTTCATAATTTTGTATGTGGATGTAGAATGTCTTGAAAAATCGCTGTATGTTGATTTCTTGAACGATGCAGTTTGTTGAATTCTTGTTGAATGAAGTGGGTAAGGGACCCCGTGTATGCTGGTACCAGACCAAACCAGCTTATGGCCACCAAATGTTGGTATCTTTTTGTTGTACGCCATAATTGTTGAAGGCGATGAAGACATAGTATGGTATCTGTGGTCTGGTTTGTGTAGGATGCAGATGTGTATTCAAACAGTGAACATTACAAGCAAGGCAATCCACACAAGGACGTCACGTTAACTCACGATGTGAAAAGTCAATGATGCTTGCAACAGCTAGTGACGGTTTTTGTATAATTTATTATAGACGCCACAATGACGAGGTGTGTAGACATAAACAAGCAGGCACATCATAGGTACGATCAAACAGTCATTATTACATATGTAGTCAATTCAACAGGCACAGCAGACAGCATCATAATAATGTACATCATATGCCTTTTAGGATATCGTAGTCAGCTGTACATGTAATCAGGTAGTAAACTTCCCCTTTCCATAAGAGCTAGTAGATATCAACTAGGAGATTAAACCTGGTCTCCTATTTTTGACATCAACAAGACAGGCATGTCTTTTGAGCGTCACATTATCGTCCTCTATGTTCCTTATACAGCAAAGGTATCAAACCTAGATCCATCAATACAGGTCAGGAAGCAGATAGTCCGTAGGACAGGCATCAATCGATGCGTGACAATATAAGTGGATCGTGAGCTGAGCAAACTTGTCATATCACAGACTTTATAATAAGGCAGGCTAAGCAAAAGTCAACATCACAAGATGGCGATAAAGTTACTCAGCGAAAAAGGATTCAGTTACCTGTCATCAGGAATTAAATCACATAAATCACATATGCCTCCAGGCATTTGAAATAACATAGAGATATATCATCTCAAAAAAAAAGGAACAACAATGATGAGGACTCCTTCCTGAATAAACTAAGCGAAGACTAGCACATCGCTATGTCTCGCCTTACCAGCATCTCTGCTCAGACTGACCTGGGCGGAAATCATTTTAAACAATGCCACAAACAGAGACATGCGCAGAAAACGCGAATCGAATACAACTCAGCTAAACTTACGAAACGAAGAATGTTCTACGATGTTCGACTGAAGACTCAAACCTTAAAAGGAAATGAATCTTGAAACATTGCGATTGCCAACTGTTTTCAAAGAACTGGCGATCTGAGCGCTCCATATATGGACATGACTCAAAATCGTTCACACAACTATCGGTAACTATACTATCAAGATAAGACAACTTCTTGACGACAGCTATCAAGATTAGACGACTGTAGAAATAGAAGTGACTACAATTCCATGAGTAACTTCCCATGCATTAAAAAATTAACTATAGTCAAAATGCATGGTCAGAATAAGTTGCGACAAGTTTAGCGCAACACCCTAGTTTGACTGTGTTTACCATTTTTCAATGATGGTTACCTTCTCTTGTGACGGGACACGTCGGTCCACTTTTTTGAACGATGTGTGATCATTCTCCTTATATGGTAGTATCGGTCAACTGTTTCTTGGAATGATTGAAACCAGTGTTGAGGTCTTTATTCCTTTCCATATAAGGCGCGATTTATTACAAATCTTTATCTGGAATGTTCTCTACATCGTCTCGTTTGATTCGTACTCAGGTGTATGCGTTCTGCGCATGTCCGGACGTTAGGTGTGTCTGGGAAGCTTTCCTGTCGGAGAGGCTATGTAAAGTTGTGAAGCAGATAGGACGCGTCTTGCGTCTCTGTGATTCTTGATAGGGAATTAGGAGCCCTATTGTGAGTTAGTTTAGCTTACAAGGTCCTTCCCTTGATTATTCAAAACGCCTGGAGGCGTGTGTTTTTGTGGTGTTGATTTCGAAACAAGGTAATACCTCATTTACGTTTCAAATCTGTAATCTAACTTTATGTTTGACAATGGTCGATCTCTGCTCACTTACGAATTACAGAAATAGAGGTTCTTCTACTAGAAGTCACGCCCCAGGTATCTTCATACCTGCGATTAATATGTGCACGGGTCATACTTAGCCCGAAGGACAGTTCTATGTTCTATGAACGTCGCTATGTCAGCGATTGCACCTACGTCGAGGTTAGACTTAGGAATGCCTGTAAAGGTCAGCTTGACCTACACTCCTGGAACACCATCCTCGTGCGACTTATGATTAGACTCATTTAGCACATCTGATCAGTGAGAGGAGTATTGATGCACTTTTGTAATATTGGAGCCAACAGTATAATTCCCTTGGCGCCATATCATTATTTGAGTATATGCCAGATACATTGATGAACATAACTTATGCTGATTTTCGTGAATGTCATGACTATGGTTTATTGTGAAATGGATATACCGTTACCTGTCTTGTGGCGTCAGATAATAAACATTGGAAACGTCAATAGCAGTTGCACCTTTATATGACTTTCCATGTCATACATATGTTGTGAACTTGTGAACCACATCACCCACACTCACAGCAACCAACAACAGACCAGACACCTCACACTGCAACCTATTGTATCCCTGGTGTCTATAGGGATGGTACTCTACTGGGCTGCTGACTATCATCGTAGTGGCCAGTAGTCAGCCTAAATCCACCCTTATCAGGGTGCTTTGTACTATTCTTTCTTTGTCTCTTCATAAACCCCCCGGGAACCTCGTGGGGTCTTCTGGGAAATGCTGTGGTGTATTGTCCTGTTGATAGTTGGTGTATATGACAACTAGATCAAACTGACGTCAAAAATATCTTGTCATATTTTTCTCCCTATTACAGATCGTCAACTTTCTTAACGACGTCTACTACAAGTTCGATAACATCATTGAAAAATACAAGGTATATAAGGTAATAATAATGCCAGTTCCTGTTTCTTGATATATGTACTGTGTTCATAACATACAAAAATAAATAATTCAGCTCTTTTTTATATCATCTCGTCTCGTCCTTGTTTCGTAGTAGTTTTATTTTATTCAGGTTCCTGCAGACTAAAGTGCATTTAATTCAAACCTGAAGGTGCATTACAAAAAGATTCAAATTAACGTATATGCGAATGGAACTTTTGACTATTCTGGTTGTTTCTGTTTGGCCAATGTAAGCCATAATCATGTGACATCGGTTGCCACAGAAACCACCGATGTAAGTAGCAAGCATGTGCTTGGTGAAGTCTTCCTAGAGAGAATGCTGGAATGATGACTCCGTGCTCTCTAAGAAGCTCATTAGTTAGTGAAGGCTCTCTAAGAAAAGCTCCGTGCTACGATAGAAGCAAAAAGGAGAAAGAAGAAGAATGTAATCCAGTGACAAAACGGATGCTCGATGACAACATCTGCAGTTTTTGAAAGACTCTCCGCTTTGCTTTTTTTTTTTTTTTTTTTTTTTTTTGAGCAAATTTCCCATTTTCTTACATATCCCATGTTGTTTTGTTGTGCTTTGGGCTGAACCAAAGGTCTGTTCTTCATCTAGACTCTTAACTTTGCCAGCTCTTTTGAGATCGGCCAGTACCTTTTGTAATACACAAATTTTAATAAATGTAAACAGACAGTACTCGAAATAAATCTGCCCCCAGTTACAAGACGGTCTAATGTCATGTCTCAGGGACAACAGTGATTAAATTAACAGTAAAGGTAGTCCCATACCAGATACGGCTGTAGGGGAGTGAAATGTTAGAGACTTCACTATACTAGGTCCAGCTAATGAGGTGTGGTGGCTAGTTCCATTCCTTGCTGTTTGTGTCTTCCCTAACTCAAGAGCTAGAGGCAGATTCCCATTCATAGCTGAGTAGACTGGAGAGTGACGCTACCATGTTTCGATCCCGAAACTCAGCACATTTGCCCCAGGAGGCAAGCGCTGTAACCGCCATGCCAATAGGACGATAGTGATTAAAATACTAATTTTTTTTTTTTTAACGTACGCCCGCTATTACTCGAGGCGAGAATCTCCGGTTAGTACGAGTATATCTAACCTGAGACTGATTTCACGTGAGTATCCCTTTTTTCCCTGTACACTGACAGGTATCCACTCGCCATTCAGGCAGATACTCGCAGTCTTCGGAGGGTACCCATTAGATCTGGGTCGGCTCAGGAGCCGCCAGTCCCTGGTCGACGACTCCTCTTCAAATGTCTTCGACAGGGCTCGAATTAATCCAGTCCAAGTCTCGATCGACCAACGGGCTGATCACCCGTTTGCCAGTCACTTCGATTACGGAAACAACAGCAAATGGATTGATTTGCCGTTGCCCTAAAGACGCCAATAGGCGTGATGGGAAACAATGGCAAAGAAAACCTATCTGCTGTTGCCCTAAGACGCCACTAGGCGTAATGGCCACTGACTGCTTTGACGGTCGGTGGCTAAGGACGGAAGAAGAAGAAGTCTCGATCGACGACACTTCTTCAAATGCCTTTGCCCGGGCTTGAACCTGGATCACCCGATCGCCATCGCAGTGTGGTAACCATTATACCAGCGCGGCTCCCAAATTACTAAATAAACTTCGATCAGTTCGTGAAAACAAAAAAGTGCGTGCATTTGATTGGCCAATAGATGACATAATTTTTCTTAGGTTTTAAAAAGAAGACCCGTCGATGTGAATTTCAGTTTGATAGGATGAGACTGCGCTCGGCGCTTCACATCGCCTTCGTGTGCTGAAGTTGAGTACTGGCATTGACCTTGGATGACCTTTCAACTTAAGAGGTTACCATGGCTTCTGTAGTATTAGTACTTTGTTTTACATGATAAGGTAGCCAGCCCCATGCACAACTTTATATTCGTTGCCTTGTACGTCATGCCAGTGCAAACAGTATTCCTATTCGTTCATTGTCTCCACAGAGGCCCCTCCCCCTGGGATCTACACGGGGTATCAGGTAATATAAAGCCTGAGAAAAAAAAGACGCAAACATCGGTAAATGGAGGAGTTGAAGTATACAGTCATCATCATTACTATCATCAGCATTTTGCTTTATTATTCTTACCGAGCATGGTGTCGCCCACGCTGCTGGTCCCCTCGGAGGAAACCTGCACCAATCATCCCCGTGTTCTTGTAGCTGTGGTTTCTGTAGGAGATTGTTTAGCATGATGAGGTTGCCAATCCCAAGCACAACCTCATATTACTCACCTTGTACAACATTACTTTAAGGGTGCAGGAGGTGTATTCTTTCTTTGTGTCTTCAGAGACCCCCTGAGTACTAAAGTATATAATGGAAGGGATGTTATCATACCAACATGCTTGTTTACTTACTTCGTAATTCTAATGCAACAAAATCTCTTGGAGGAAACATGATTCTTTCAGATGCAATGTGATATAATTATTAGACAGACATAAAGGTATGTTTCCAGGCACTCATAAGAGATAATGAAGTAGAAAACTAGACAACAGAAAAACAACAGACGTGAGTGGCTTACCCAGGACTCCGAACCCAGGACCTTCCGTGCGACAACCCCCGCCTAGCTATGCAAGCGAATCACACTATCCTCCTTGCCAACTAGGCGTCACCAAAAATGTAACTTCGATGATGGGTCATTAGTGCAAGGTGATATGACTGGTCTCCGTCTTTTACGTGCTTTTTCGAGTTCAGAATCTATTTAACATTGTCTATTCACCACTCTCTATCGGGCGTCCCTATACCTTGGAGTCAGATGTTCAGCTGTTAACTTCACGTTAACCGGCATAAACAGAATTCGGGTGACATGCCGATACCGTTTACTTTACGTTTAAATGCAGACGATGAATAGTGCTGTTCCCATTAGAATTCTTGATCTCTTCGTTTCTGCTTCTGTCTTTCATGGTGATATTAACAGCTGCCTTCGGGCATCTTATCTCGCATGTTGTAATCTGCATCTTCTGTGCTTCACATAGTGACGATGTTTGACATTGATAGAAAAGAGATTTGAACATGAGACTTATAATGTTTCTCCACAAGACGTTTAGTTTCCGCGGTTCTCTGAAGAGACAAAGAATGAATAGAAGTACTGCACCATCTGGCATGTGGTACAAGGTGACTAATATGAGGTTGTACATGATGCTGGCAACCTCCTCATGTCAAACCTAGTGCCTCATAACTACCGCTGCAAGAGCATGTAAATGGTTGGTGCAGGCTCTCAGCAAGGGGATCAGCTCCAGTAGAGGTTCCGTAATGAGCACAAAGGAAAATTATGATAGGGATGACTTTATCTCCATGGAGATTGTGTGGATGTCTAGTAGTGAAATCGAAAAGCAACTGCTACATCGCGAGCCACAAACTGCTCAGATAGTAATATATTGTGTATGTGAAAACAGATGTTCATACACTCCCCCCCCCCCCCTTTCTTAGTGTAATTAATCAGTGTTTTGTATACAGGTAGAAACAATTGGGGACGCCTACGTTGTTTGCAGCGGGGTCCCACTGAAGGTTCATATGCATGCGAGTGAGATAGCCAAGATGGCCCTTCACATTATGAGCTGTTCATCTGATCTCAAAGTCATGCATCGGCCTGAGCATAAGTTCCTCATGAGAATAGGCTTACACAGTGGTAGGTCCTTGTAGCGGAGTGTTTCAATGTCTTGCTTCTATATACAATAAACACAGCTTAACATAAGATTATGTGATTTCCTTTAATGACACATTTCAACAAACGTATTTAGATATAGCCTTGAAGTTAAGTTTTTATGTTTTGTCAGTTTAAATATTATTCAAACATCTGTAGCATTTTCTTTCCTACTGTTCTAAATGATCAATAAACGAGAAGAGTAGTGACGTAGTTAACAAGTTTTCGTAAAATACAGTTACATTCCATGTAGCAAAGAAAACACCACGTACACAACCCTGAAGCAATAATTGATGTCTGTTGAAATGTTGGTTAACACAGGGGCGTTATAAGTTCCTTCTCTTTAATCTTCCAGGCCCAGTTGCAGCTGGTGTCGTAGGTCGAACAATGCCAAGATATTGTCTCTTTGGCGATACTGTCAACACAGCCAGCAGAATGGAATCTACCAGTCTTGGTAAAGTCGATATTATGATTATGTTGTGACATTTTGGTAATGTCATTATGGTGAAAATATGCCCATTTTAACATCAGGTTGTGAATACTATAATTGTGTCATATTTTTAAAGACAGCTTTTAATAACGTCATTTTCTTAGTCATTTTTATCTTCAGTTCCCTGTAAAGCATAGGCTTTCAACTAATTAATATAAAGCCCTCCCGTTCTACACCATCTGTTGAATGTTTTTCCATATTATCTTTATCTATTTTGTCTCCAATTCCCTTCTTGTGTCTTTGGGCTACCTTCTAACTCTTTCACCTTGGGAATTCTTTGTCACAGAACGGATTGGGGCGACCCCGTCGTCTCGATCTCTCTTTCACTACGGCAGTACTCAGTTCATTTGTTGTACTGATTTTTATTGAGTGCTTTTCAATAGAAGCACCATTTCTTTCTGCAGTGTAGCAGATATTTTCTCATTTTTAAATATTCTTACACTTCTCTCAGCAATAGTCGTCAGGTCTGTGTGTTTACCTGTTTATCCCTGCGGATAGAGTAGACGGTGATGCAAGGTTGACCGACAGAAATCCTATTGTACCAAAAGGGTACGACTGTTTTCGCACGTAAATGGCCAAGCGAGTTTACTTAGCGCTGATATGGCTCGTGTGACCAACTAATTATTGTCGTGATAAGACACAGCACAGATGGTCAAACAGGAGTTCGTGTTTGCATAAGGAGCGCCGGTCAAGTATCGACATGATGGGATGACAGACACACCTGAGCGGAAATGTTGTAATATTTCCAGGTAGATGTAAGAAGTTATATGTAATCATTGACGAGAATATTTGAATGTCACGATTGCCATATATGGAAAACATGACCTTTACATTTCGTTCAAAATTGTTCCATGTCAGGAATATTTTGAAATCGCTCCCCCACACAGCATGTTTGAAACGATTGGCTTTTTCTTAGTTTCGTTACAGACAGATGCGAGCTAGGACAGTGAATATAACCTGACACGTTTCAGTGTTCAGTCACTGTGAGAAATCGCTTGCCAAGAAGACTACAATCAGACTTGCCAGAAATTATAATTCAGAAATTCCATTTTATCAGTCTGGACCTTTTATTGGAGAATCTTGACGGACTTACAAAAACAGCCCAGGAAATCTCTTTCATTTTAATAAGGAAAGCCGCTGACTGGGGAAACTGAAGGAAATACACGGAGTCAGAGAGGGAATTAAAGTTAAAATTAACGACCCAAAGTACACGTTAAATAAGGCATCTGCCAGTGCCTTTTATTCCTCGGAGTGAAAAAAAGTATGTGAGCACGGATTGGCGTAAGTTGTGATTTTACATTCTATATTTCACTACTAACATGTGAACTAATATATATATATATATATATATATATATATATATATATATATATATATATATATATATATATATATATATATACATATATATATATATATATATATATATATATGTATATATATATATATAACCATGTGAATATTAATACGTACGTGAAAATATACTGAAGCACATTAAAAACGCACCACCTGTATAATCCAGGAACAGAGTGTGAAATGTAAATATAAGTGTGTACAAGTTTACATATTTGGAATCTTTATTCATTTTCCTATGAATCCATGCTGGTCATTAATTTGTACATTTGATTGTTATGAAATTCATTGCATTCTGTGCAGGCAAGGGAGAAAACCAAAAATAAAAAAAAATGCACGTGCGTTATCCTGCTAGAGAAGCTGCAAGCCTGGATAAATTGTGAACGCAGGAGCAACCAGTGCATCCAGAACCTCATCTCGATATGTCACAGCATTAACATTTCCACGGAAGACGTGAAGAGGCAAGCGATGGTGAAAACTGAATCCTCCCCAAATGTGAATACTGCCACCTCCAAATCGGTTGACACAGCAATCTGCAAAGCGCTCTTCACACCGTCGCTAAATCCGCATACGTCCATCTGCAAAGGATATGTTGAATCTGTTCTCGTCTGTGAATAGGACAGCATTCAACTGCAGTCTAGTCCATCTGATATGTTGCTCTGCCCATTGCAGGCGCTGCTGACGATGTCTGTGAGTCAAGTTTGGCCCAACATAAGGTCGTCTTGCAGTAAGGCCTGTATCTCTGAGTCGTCGTATGACTGTCATTCGAGAGACTTGCCCATGTCTACCCACTATTGCTCTTGCTGTTTGACTTGCCGGGAGAGTCAATTCCTTAGGTGACTCAGCACAATATGACGATCTTGCGCAGGGGTAGTAACTCGTGGTTGGCCACTCCGAAGTCTATCCCGGGCACTGCCAGTGGTTCCGTAACGTTCATTGAGACGTACAATAGTGCTGTGGTGGCAATTCATCCTTCTGGCAATGGCCCGCGAGCTCATTCCGGTCTCCAACATACCAATGGCTCGTTGGCGGTCGTTTTCAGATAGTCGTGGCATTTCAAGCACATGTACTGGGTGTTTTGTCTCAACGGCCTTTTTATACCGAGTACACTGCCACAACGCGTACACATTTTCAGGGTCATAGCTGTTGAGAATCGTGTTGCACGTGTAACTTTCATCGTTTTCATGTAGTCTGTACACACACCCATGGGTTGAATCTTGCACTTTCCATTCCAGCAGCCATTCGCTCTCTACCGCATGGCAAACACGGGGAAAATCCATTCCCACACTTTTTTTTGCCAGTTTCTCGGCATCAGTATATATAATAGTGGTGCGTTTTTAATGTGCTTCAGTATAGTTAGTGGATGTCCAAGTCGTTTGAGGCTGGCAACCTCAGCGTATAGAATGATGATTTTATGAACCACCACTGCACGGGCTGGTGATTGCTTTATTGCTAGTTTCTTAAACATAACTAAAAGCATAACGCAGTCCCAGGTTCCATATGGAGCAGGGAGGGAAAGATAAAAGAAATGATGTACATTTTAATTATAATACTTACAGTTTAAAACCAGTGTACATGTCTATGTAAACATATTCACTTTAAAATTAATGGAGGTTTCACACTGTTCAAATCAGTGTAAACATAAATGCAAACATATTCATTGTATATTGTGAACACTTTTCAATCAGTGGAAATGTAAATGTAAACATATTCTATCAGTACTATTAACCTTTTCATTTAAATGTAAAGTAAAGCTAAAGCTATTCAATTTAAATGTAAAGAAAGTTTTATCTCGAGGGATTAAATTTAATTCTCATCGAGGGTAAATTCTGAGTAACTGGGATGATGGAATAAGAAAGGGGACACATAACTATGTGTCGGAAAACGCAATACTAAGGAGAGCGTTTCGTTTCTATTCTTTATCATAGTTATTGGTAGTACCAGCAGAATGTACTATCTTTGGAACAAGAAGGGAACAGCGTTCTAAGCTTTAAGACGAGGGACCAGCTATGTAGACTCTCCCTGACATTTCTTGAAAACGATTTACACCCAACAACCTTGACCAGCGACGAGCGGGGGCAGTGTAAAAAGAACCAACCCATCAGAAGGAGCAGAACCGTCATTGGCAGCTTAGTTCAATATATAAACTGGCAAAGTGAACTTTCTGCATAAGAATTCTATCATCAATCAATGATGATTCATTTCTGTTAAACTATTCAAATTATTTTCAAAATGTTAAAACTTAAGTGATTATTAAATTTTGTTATTTGTAATTTTACAAATTTAACTTCGATTTAATCCTTTTAAATGTACTGCATGTTTGTCTCAGTCAATTTACTACACACACTCTAAACAGTGCTATACCAGAATAATAAGAATTTTACTGAGTAAATCAGAGGTGGGGGCTTAACGAGCTAAGATTAATCATTTGCTTAATTCTTCACAAAAGTTGTCGGAAGATTCTAGAATTAACGTGATCAGCCAAAGCTGCATTTTTTTTCGCTTATCTGAATATCTTGTGAATATTACCTTGTGATAGAAGTGTCACTACCCTTCTATCTACATCTCTGCCAAGAGTAATCTTGTGCGAAAGTAGACACTTTTGAAGCCCATATTAGATACTCTTGAGTTTTGGCCACTGTTGGACTACTACTGCAAAGCAGTGGAGGCAAAACCGTCACATACTTGAGTGACTTGTGATGCTAGCACCTGGTTTAGTCACTTCTCAACTCATGTAATACCATCCCCTTTTGTTCTCTCCTCTTATTACCCTGATTAATAAGCACTCTGTGTGTGATGTTATCAACTGTTTGCATATACAAGGGGTTTCTAAAGTCCTTGTGCAGTTTAAATCTTTAATAACTTTATTTCTGTTGATGTTGTATATATCTGTTTCGATGTTTAGTTTGTTTCCCACTAGAGTTACTTGCCCTTATGGGAACTCTTCTTACTACTTCCTGCTTCTAAAGATGGCCGATTAAATATGTTGTTATGTATCCAGTGTGTTCCGGCTTAGTGATTATGCTTCACAATATGTAATGTATGACAGCCAGCCACGTCTCATTATATCTTACAATATTTACTATATAAAACAGTAAAGATGAACATGGTGGCAGATGTGTTTATTTCTACAGAATTCGAACTATTCTGCTAAAGATCTTGTAACACGTATGCTGACTCATAGACTGGTAGGTTATTGCTTGCATACCATTATTAGACATTTCGTCTTGGCAGAACGGCCCTTATTTCGGTTACCACCCTGCCTAGACATAAATAACGTCGAACCAGACACATTTCGTAAATGGAGACGACAGTTAGAACTATATGGATGCAGCAGAAGTGGCCTCTAAACCTGATCCTGTTCGGGCGGCAATTATTCTTCACTGTGCTGGACCTCAAGCTGTTGAAGTTTTTGATCAACTTGCAGAGGAAGGAGACCACTCTAATCCTACTAAAATTCTCGATTTGCTCCAGAACCATTGTAGCTCACGAAGCAATGAAGTATTACATACCTTCAGATTCTGGAACACACCTCTTCAAGAACCTTTTAATTCCTTCGTAACTGAGCTGAGAACTAAGGCAGATTTGTGCAACTTTAACGACAAGGATCGTATGATAAGAGACAAAATTGTCTTTACTGTCAACAAAAGGTTACAAGAGAAGCTCTTGAGAGAAGCTGACCTCGACCTAAAGAAAGCCATTCACATATGCAGAGTCTTCGAACAAACTGGAAAAGACATAAGTGAGATGAATAATACAGTACAACCTTCTGAAGCAAGGGTTGAAAAGGTACATAAAAAATCACTCAACCATAAACCTCCCAAGAGAGAAATTGGGCATGCTGCTGGTAAAGCCTGTCAAAGTAACACTGACAGTGGGTACTTTGAACTTAGAAAGGAGTGTCATTACTGCGGACAGAAACATCTATTGATTAAGAAAAAGTGTCCTGCATGGGGGAAGTTTTGCTCAAACTGTGGGGGAAGAAACCATTTCAAAGTTAAATGCAAGAAAGCTCACACTGTTCACACAGAGTCAGTGGAAGATTCTGAAGTTTTTTCTTAATTTTGTGAAGTCTAGCAAAGCTTGCACATCTGCACAACTCATTGTCAATGGGAAAATGGTAAAATTTCAGCTAGACACAGCAGCTGATGTGAATACAATCTGTCAACGCTTTGTGATGCAAGAACAACTGTTACCCACTAAACAGAGGCTTGTTATGTGGAATGGTACTAAGATGACTCCACTGGGAGAAGTTCTATTAACTGCTGAGAATCCTAAGACTGGGACAAAACACAATATAAGGTTTACTGTTGTGAAAAATAAATTCACATGTTTGCTGGGCAACAACACACTGCAGGATCTACAGTTTGTGACAGTCAACACAAACAAATTTATTGCTAAGGTGGTTACTGACAGTTCAGATAATGATCGTAACTCTGATAACCATCTAGGTGTCCTGGGTGAAGCTGTGTTGCATATTGATCCTAATATTCGTCCAAAGGCACTGCCGTGCAGAAAAATACCATTTTCACTTTAGAGCAAGGTAAAGTCAGAGCTTCAAAATCTAATGAAAGGAGGTATATTAATACCAGTAGAGGAACCGACTGAATGGGTTAACCAAATGGCTGTTGTTGAAAAGTCTGATGGTTCTTTAAGAATATGCATTGATCCTAGACCCCTGAATGAGGCTTTGCAGAGGGAGCATTACAGATTACCAACTTTGGATGATGTATTGCCTGAACTCAATAATGCCAAGATTTTCACAAAGCTGGATATCAAGGAAGCATTCTGGCATATCAAACTTGATGAGAAGTCTAGTAAACTTACAACAGTGATCACATTTTATGGTAGGTTCAGATGGTCTAGTTTACCATTTGGCTTGAATGTAAGCAGTGAAATTTTCCAGAGGCATCTAGCACAAGTTCTTGAAGGTCTTCATGGTTGCATCAATGTTGCTGATGACATAGTTATTGCAGGTTGTGGATCAAACAGACAGCAAGCAATTAAGGACCATGATCTGAAGCTTAAAGCACTGAAACATAGATGTAAAGAGAAAGGCATTAAACTGAATGATGCTAAAGCTCAAGAGAAGAAAGAAGAAATTACCTTCATGGGTCATCTTATTACTGCTCGAGGTGTTGAACCAGACAAGAAAAAGGTTGAGACAATACTAAACATGCCCGTTCCTAAGGACTGTCATGAGGTTCGCAGATTTTGCGGCATGATACAGTATCTAGCAAAGTTTCTCAACAATCTTTCAGAAGTTCTTCATCCAATAAGAGAACTTACCCGTAAGGATACTCCCTTTATCTGGTCTGCTGAATGTGAACAAGCTTTCAAGAGAGTCAAGAAACTGATTACTTCTACTCCAGTACTCGCATACTATGATCCTGATGAATCTTTGTGTATTCAAGTTGATAGCAGCAGCTATGGACTTGGGGCTGTCCTCCTACAAAATGGTCAGCCAATAGAGTTTGCTTCTAGAGCTCTAACTGAAACAGAACTACGCTGGGCTCAAATTGAGAAGGAGCTCTTAGCTGTTGTATATGGTTTGGAACGCTTTGACCAGTACACTTATGGAAGGAAAGTTACAGTCATCAACGACCATAAACCTTTGGCAGCCATCGTGAAGAGACCTCTGAGTCAAATTCCCCAAAGACTGCAGAATTTACTGATGCGCAGCCATCGATATGGCTTTGAATTCCAGTGGGTACAAGGTTCCGATCTTCTTATAGCCGACACACTGTCCAGAGCTTGTATTCATAATGTCACATTGGATTCCTTAGCTGATAGAGAGAGCAATGCAGGAGCTGATGCACCTGTAAGATTACCTGAAATACCAGATGTGATGATGGAAAAGATTAAAGCTAAAACTCTCAAAGACAGCGTGCTCCAGAGGTTGAAGTCGACCATTTTGGATGGGTGGCCTAAAAGAAAGTCTGATGTACCAGCTGAGCTTACGCCTTATTTTGACATTCGCGACACTCTGACAACAGAACAAGGCATAATAGTTAAAGGAGAGCGTATTCTTATCCCAAAAGCACTGAGGCCTGAAATCAAGCAGAAGCTACACGCTGCTCATCTTGCATTTGACAGCATGATGCGCCGGGCCAGAAGTTGTCTGTTTTGGATCGGCATTCTGCTTCTTCGTTCGCCCTGAAAAGGACGGTGGTTGCGTTGTGTCTGTTTACGCCTAAGCTGTGATATCTGCACCTTTCGGTCGACACATCCGACTTCAGCACGGCATTTTTTAGGGACCGGGTTTGCCTTCCCATTGCGATCCGCACTCGCTCAGCCAGACTGCACTGCTGCAGACTGTTTCCAGGACCACCACGTGGAGGTGGAGTGCGGTCTTGACCAGCTATGGTTCGCTGGTCCTGATGCAAGCAGTACAGCTATGGGTCGCTGACTGCATTCACTATTGCTGCATCTTGGGGTCCCTTGGATCGGCATGACAGCTGAGATTCGACAGATAGCTGACATTTGTCCGGAATGTCAAGAAACGAAGGCAAGGAATACTAAAGAACCTTTAAACCAACACTCAAGAGGTTTATCACCCTGGGAGAAAGTTGGCACTGACATCTTTATTATAGAAGACCGATATTATCTAGTTCTGATTGACTATTTTTCCAACTTCATTGAAGTAGACTTTCTACCTACAATGACAGCACAGTTAGTCAACAGGAAATTGAAGTCTCATTTTGCTCGTTATGGTGTTCCCAAAGTTATTGTATCTGACCAAGGTACTCAGTTTACGTCTGCACAGTTCAGATCATTTATCACTAGATGGGGAATACTTCATGTTAAATCAGCACCAGGTCACCATAAAGCCAACAAATTAGCTGAATCTGCTGTGAAACTCATCAAGGGTATGATGAGAAAGACTGTTCAAAATAATACAGATGCATATGAGTCACTACTTGAACTTCGTAATACGCCGAGACAAGGGTTTGATCAAAGTCCAGCAGAAATACTGTTCAACAGGAAACTGCGTACGCTGATACCTTCTGCAGTGAAACCCGTTGCATCTCACAGTAGAGTTATTGAAAGTAGAGGCAAGAGAGACAGATCAGTGAAGACGTATCATGATAAAACTGCTCATGATCTGCCCAAGTTGTCTCACCAGCTCACACCTGATCCCGCGGACTTGAAAACTGATTTATCCTCTCCAGGTCTACCCGAGCAACAGGTTGCTTTGCCAGACATGGAGAACACTAGTGTAGTGAACAGTTCCAATCCTCCAGAAGTTGATCCTTCAACTCCAGCTACTTCTAGTCCTGGGAAAGCTGGCAAAGAACATTCTCTCCTACCATCTAGCCCAAGAGACCTCAAAGAGATCGCAAGAAACCCTCTTGGATGAATGACTTTGTTCACTCATAAAAAAGGGGGGATGTTGATGTTGTATATATCTGTTTCGATGTTTAGTTTGTTTCCCACTAGAGTTACTTGCCCTTATGGGAACTCTTCTTACTACTTCCTGCTTCTAAAGATGGCCGATTAAATATGTTGTTATGTATCCAGTGTGTTCCGGCTTAGTGATTATGCTTCACAATATGTAATGTATGACAGCCAGCCACGTCTCATTATATCTTACAATATTTACTATATAAAACAGTAAAGATCAACAATTTCTATATACGATATAAGCGCTTTTTAAAGTGTAAAAAAAAAAGAGAGATTTATTCAAGATTTAAGGTATTTTATTGTAGGAATGTTAAGTCTCAACACGTTCGTTATTTTGGATACAAAGCTGAACAGGATTGGAATTTCTCATAAAGTGAATGGCTGATGTGCTTTCGGTTTTAATACTGCATAAACAAACAAATGGTGGATATGTTGAAATGTAACATTCTTGCAATTAAATATGCTAAATTTTGAATAAATTGCATCTCTATTTTCGTTTCACTCATTGTTTATATCTTATATAAAAGTGAAAATATTAGAATGATTCAAACTGTACAAAGACTATAGGTACACACTGCATATGTACGGGTATAAATAGTCTGGCATTCTATAAAACGTAATTTATTTCATGTGAATGTTTATTACCATTTGTCTTCCTAATGTTAGGATTACATGTTAGGATTATACACTGTCCCATTTGTTCGCAGCTGGGCGTATACAGATTAGCCAGCAGTGCAAAGATTTACTAGATCAAGATGTCGGCTTCAATTACGAGTCCAGAGAACCAATACAAGTCAAGGTCGGTCATTAATATAGATACTTCTGTTCGCTCTGCTGTTGTTGTGGTGGGGGAAAGGAAGAAAAAGAAACAGGGTGTAAGATTGTTAGTGAGTAGAAGAATGAAAATATTGATTGCTAATTATGTAAGTAAATAGAAAACAATATTAAATATAAGAGTAATAGCCAATCCATTTCCTTATGGTTCATAATTTTTTCGTTGTATCCGTAGGGCAAAGGTCTGCTACAAACATACTTTTTGTTAAGCAAGGACGGATTCCACCCAGGTGAAAGCTATATTTTTGACGAAACGCGCAGTTTTCGAAGCGTGCAAGATGAAAGCAAGCTGCAAGCAAACGGCGGAGGCATACACGTGACAAGTCTGTCCAACATGGAGACGCCTTTCTTCGATCATTCCCAAACAGAGACTGCCACATCCTTGAATCTAGAATCTGTGGATGGATCAAAAGTGACAGTTAACGATGGCTTAACTGAAGTTGTTGCTTCTTGAATATATCAGCTTCTGACGTGGTATAAATGAGGACGATGATAATCATGATATAAAAGTTATGACAATCAAGGGCGAGACAGAGAGTATCAGCAATTTTTCGTAACAACTTGTGTTTTCTTGGCCGAGCTGCAAAATATGTGCGTAACGCAAAGTGTATGAATTATTTATTCGTCGTTTTCTTCTTTGATTTGGAATTACTTGTTGTACGTAGGGGTATTAGTTTTGCTATTCCATCTGTATAGAAACATTATATAGCGTTTCTGTGAGCACAGAGTGCAGAAATGCATCATAGATTGCAGAAATGTTTCACAAAATGCAGAAATGCGTCGGTGGATGCTAGCACGCTTGTAAGTGGTTTATTTTTTGGGATCGGGCAGGCAAGTTTGAAAAACCGCCATTGATCTGCTGAAGGATCACAGTTGCAACAGTCTCGAGGTGTGAAAAGTAATTTACAGTTAACTCACTTCTCCCATAATAAAATCATCCAATACAGATTAGACTTTCAGAAACCTGTGTAAGATGGATTGTCTTGTCATTCTGACCGAAGCCGCGAGGGGCACTTAGTCAATGTTTGTTTTTAAATTGTGAACTCAAATGGACAATTTTGGTTGTTTACTTGTGAAAAAAAAATTTTTTTTTCAGAAACGTTATAAACACTTAGCCAGTCTTTAACTATAAAATTTGTGTTTGTTAATTGTGATATCAAATAGCTTTATGCAGAAACATGACAACACTTATCTAATTTTTTAAATAACTAATGAAATCAAATAGATTTTTGCAGAAACATTACAACATTTAGCCAATTTTCGTTTTTTTAATTGTAAAGTCAAATAGATTTTTGCAGAAACGGGACACGTATGTGTGAACAATCAGGTGAGCTGTGCTAGACAAACCAGAGCTGTCATATAAAGCAAAAACATTTCTTAGTACTGGGAAGATATACCACACAATGAAGACATTTTTGAACTTATAATTGTCTTGTGTTCATTAACTAACTAACCAAAGCTGTCTTGACTGGAAAAGGGGGAAGAGGGCACATATTTAAAAGTTCAAATGAAAGTGAAGGCAAACAATTACAGACAATGATCCAAGTGAGGCCAAATACGTACAAAATTAGAACTTAGTGTGAATATGCTTCGTTGCCTTCGAACAAGTGCAGACGTCAACTGGCCCATTTTTTAAGGAAGTACTGGTAATTTTTTAAAGAAATATTTCGGTCATTACTATGGTGACCAAAAATATATTGGACTTGCTCACTTCTAACAGGCATGGTGTATACATTAACATATTTAAGATTTTAAAAATCGCTGATACCACGCTCGCTAGAGGTTTAGTGACTATATTAACTGCCTTCTAAAGAATCGTTCGACGTTTGATTTCCGCACAGGTACAACTTTTTTATAGATCAGCCATCTGACTTTAGTTTTTATAAGTGTGTTTTTGTTAGTCATAGTTTCCAAATGCCTGTGTTTGATCGGCTTCCTTGCTCTGTGGAAGCTAAGAAGTAGACGGAAATGGAAAGGAGATAGCGGTTTTTTTTAAGGACCAGTCCTGTTCAGAACTAACGACAGACTAGCACCGACGGGGAATTTATCACACAATATACCCTAAATATAACCAAAAGGTTTAACTCGGGATTAAATCTCGATAATAGATGAAAAAGAAGAAGAAGAAAAGGATAAATTTGATACAGAAGAAATGATGGCGCTCTCAGAACACGAGAAAGAAATCACATATAATTTTTTTTTTCTTTCATTTCGTTGATTGGTCTCTTACTAATAATAATAATGATAAATAGCGTCATTTTCCCGCTTATATTTTTATGGTACACTGCAAAGAATAGAAATAGACTGTCGCATTAGCAAGACATAAGTGCAGCATTAGCAAGACATAAGTGCAGTATTAGCAAGACATAAGTGCAACATTAGCAAGACATAAGTGCAACATTAGCAAGACATAAGTGCAGCATTAGCAAGACATAAGTGCAGCATTAGCAAGACATAAGTGCAACATTAGCAAGACATAAGTGCAGCATTAGCAAGACATAAGTGCAACATTAGCAAGACATAAGTGCAGCATTAGCAAGACATAAGTGCAACATTAGCAAGACATAAGTGCAACATTAGCAAGACATAAGTGCAGCATTAGCAAGACATAAGTGCAGCATTAGCAAGACATAAGTGCAGCATTAGCAAGACATAAGTGCAACATTAGCAAGACATAAGTGCAGCATTAGCAAGACATAAGTGATTGAGAATAAATAATGATAACTTCAGTGCATGGTATATCAACACAGGGATATTATATATATATATATTCTTCTTCCTTCCTCGTTCGTCCTGAAAAGGACGTTGGTTGTGTTGCGTCTGTTTACGCTGGAGCTGTGATATCTGCGCCTTTCGGCCGACACATCCGACTTCAGCACGGCATTTTTTGGAACCGGGTTTGCCTTCCCTCTTCGATCCCTACTCTCTCGGCCAGACTGCAATGATGCAGTCTGTTTCCAGGACCACCACGTGGAGGTGGAGTATGGTCTTGGTCAGCTCTGGTTCGTTGACCCTGATGCAAGCAGTCAAGCTATGGGTCGCTGACAGCATTCTCTATTGCTGCATCTTTGGGTCCCCTATTTATAGATATGTGCATGTACTATATATATGCAACCTGAGATTTTGTATTTGTAAACATGATTTTCAAATAGACTAATACTTTTAGCTTAATTATGTTTGCATTGTTCTTTTTCTTAATAACATCATCATATTTATCTTGTTTGTACAGCGCATCACACACATCCACTGTTCTAATGGTTGTTTTCTTATAGACTGTTATGAGTCAAGTGATCTACAGTAATATATTAGTCAAGTGATCTGTTGTAATGGTGCCATACCTATCTGATCCGGTGATAAATGTAACATTTTATTTTATGCTTTAGTAAGATGTTTCAATAAAGGCGTTCCAATCTGATATTTAATGTCTGGTTTCAATGTTAGCGTTTGCTTATATATATATATATCCTTTTCATTCCTTTGTGACTATAGGAGATTACCCCCTAAACAAGAGTACATACACTTAATCAGTCAGTTTCTGAAGTACACAAATTCTTGTTCAGTTTGTAAAATAAAGATCGAAAACCCGCGCGAATGTACGTCAGACAACAAAATCTCATAATAAACAAAACATAGCTACTGAAGCGACAGGTTTTTAAGAGTATAGTTGTCAGTATAGAACAGACAAAGAAGTCAGTCTGAAAAGAGTACTGGTATCACAGGATAGTCACGGCTGTGAAGGTCTCTGCTTCAGATAGTATTCAGATTAACGTCAGAGCCTAAGATGCCACCTTTGCTTTGTAACTAACCTATGATAAGTAACAAATTCAGTAAAATTCAAATTGCATCAATATAAAATTGATAAGTCAGATGAATACGAGTATCTATCTTTTGGTATCTTCTTATGCAATAATGACTGGTGGAAAATGATGACAGTGAATGAAATAAAAAAATAATTTCACACTTATTAAAAATTTGAATTGTAAGTAATAAATAACAAAGTCCTTGTTGAAATCTTCAAACTAAATAGAATGTTCTTCAATTTTCCTTTAAGACTATAATGTCACTTGTCGAACACTGAATTGGAACAGTTTATCATCATTACACTTATATTGTTCTTTTGATCTTTTCTTTTGACGCCCACAATGGCTGGTGCATATTCACGTATAGTTTACTCAACTGCAGTGTTCTGGTACAGCACTTCTGGTCTACACTAGTAGTATTTGCAGCAGTTGGTTATTGACCCTGCACTAGGCTAACCCACACCTGAGCGAGTCAGTGCATGAACAGAATCACACCGAGGTGCTCCTTATTGTTGAAGTGAGTCACGAGTGGATTTCAGTTCGAGATCCTGCTGTTCCAAACCAGAACAGTAACCTGGAACAAAGTGTGACATGTGGCTAACCTTTGGTTGTAATTGCCCACAAGTCTAGATGTCAGTGAGTGAAAGTGTTCCGCGTCATGCACGTGTGTGTATGACACAGTGATCTGTTCTATTGGCAGTATAACATAGGCATGACATGTGTCTAGCTGTAATACATTTTCATAAATAAATAAAATACACTATTAGTGCAACTCATGATGCCTTCTACAGTTATAGTAGCTTGCAGTCATCTATAAAAGTATTCCTATTGATTAAAAGCTTTTGAACTTTCCTGAGTTTCCAGTCTGGCTTAACCTTAGTAATGTATGTGTTCGTTTCGTCATCCACAAATTAAATTTCAGTTTAGTCCTTACAGGTCGATTAAACTTATCTAACGTGAAATTAAATTGAATGTATTTACAATATATATTTATAAACCTACGTACCCTCTTAAGATGGTTCAGAAGTTCAAACTGGACTGAGGAATTGATGACGATTTGAACTGCCCGTCATACAGATGAAGAAATAAGCTTACCAGGCACGCTGCTCTCTGTCTACCTCCAGCAGTCCGTCTATCTTCTGATTTTTATTTGCGCTCTGTACGATTTTGAAAAAACCACCACTGGCTTGTATAGGCTGAGTGCTGACGTATGAGAGAGTACGGTACAAACTGCAGTCTGAATGTTAACTTTTCTCGCTGATATGGGGAATCTGTGCTTATTATGGTCCATAACACGTGCTCGTTCTTTTCAACCAGATTATGGATCACTGTCATCCATATCTCCCTTTATGTGTACGATTGTTAGCTTCATTAATTTATATGGTTGTCCGTAATTGGTTCTGTCTTCCATTTATTATTAATTTCTGAAGTGGATCGACACAACAGTTTCCACCATGCTGGCACATTTACCTTCAATTTTCTCCAAAACGAAATAACGTATCAACTGTTTTTTAAAGATGCATATAGTTGGTCTTCTTCTTCAACAAACGAGACTAATATCATTGTTTATATCCAAAGTTTTCAATGTAATTTTTCAACAATGTTTCTTACTTGTCATTATGTTCATACACTGAAGAAAATGAATGCTTTGGTGCAGGCTTCTGGTAAAGAGCAGAACAAGTTATGATTGTGACTATTTAAATATACATTTAAAGATTGTATAACAGCAATGACATTGGAGAGTTTTTTAAAACAACTGTAGGAGTTCGTCAAGGATGTATCCTGTCCCCAGTGCTCTTTAATATATATCTAGAACATATTATGCAGGAGGCTCTCTACGATTATAAATCAACCATATCGATTGGAGCCCGACCTCTTTGCATTCTACTGTGGTAGGGTGGGCGAGATGATGATGATGATTATATTGTGATGTGTAATCACTCTCTTGTCACACTCGCACCGACCCGAACAACAATAAAACTCTTGATTCTAGAGGCAGGGGCTATATTTATTTTTACAACCCATTCAGTGACAAAGCAAACATTAAACAAATAAACTAGCGAACATAACAAAACAAAACTAAACAAAACACCCAACAGTGCCCGATGCTAATGTGTCATGTCTTTGTGTTCTTCTGTGTGGGTACACAGGGCGCCTCGTTTCGTTTCCTCTTGTCTGGACTGATACTTAAAAAAGGGCCGCTGGTAGTTCGCTATCTCTTTTTATAGGCACTAGGCTAATCACTCAACTACTGCGCGCTGGGCGTATTAATCTTGGCTACTTAAATATCACACGCGATTATCGCTTTAGGAATAGCGAAAACACAAATAAAACCTACAGCTATTTAATATAACACACGAGTATCAAATATGATTCACAACTATACACCACAATTAATTTCTCAGGCTTTATTATGGCCTCATTACATATCTTCATGAAAACTTTTCACATCCCAGAATGCTTCGCGCACATCGAAAATAATCTGCCTAGAAACAGGGGGCGGGCGTCTCCTTTTCGGCCCCATCACATATCTCCCTCCTGATTTTGTTGTCGTCCCGACAACATCACTACCTCTGGCGCTTCACTTGTAACCTCTCGGATCGTTGATGCTGCGCAGGACTCTTTCTGAGCGGCGATGCTTTGGGCTCAGATTCTGTATTCGGTACAACCCGGCTGGAGACACTCTTGGTCGTCATGTCTCCAGTTGTACGTTGTCGGGCTGTCAGCCGCTGTGGTCTTGAAGACTCGCTCACCGGTGCCGCGTCGCTGTCTGCCCGTGACATTTGCCTGTCAGTGCTTGCAGCTGTCGAGTTTGAAGAGAGATCGCTCGGCACGACGACGACACCTTTTCTCGGCGCCCTTAGTGTGACTGTTGTCGTGGTCATCTCTTGGCTTGCGCCCTAAAGGCAACCTCGTTGTGGCAGTACTCTCGGGAAAGAGCTCCTTGAGGGACAGGCGGCTATCAAGTGTTCAGTGGACTTGCATCGAAAACATCTCTTCGGAAGCGGGCCCTGAGGGCACTTGGCTGCCATGTGGTCTGACAGGTCTCCACAATTGTAGCATCTTATCTTTCTGGGCTTCCTCTGTGTCATGGGTCGCTTCCTGCTGCCCTTACACTCTTGACCGCCAATGCCGCATACATAAATTGCTTCCATGCCCTGCACCGATGGTTTGCTGTCAAACTCTACTCGTTCATTCTTCGCCAGACTCCGGAATCCCTTTCTGTAGATCTTGGTCTGATGTACAAATACATCAATACCTCCATCATCTGGCGTGATGAACCCCCATCCCCTGTGGACACTATACCACTTGCACATCCCTTTTCGCTTTGTCGGTGCCACTGCGTTTATTGGTGCTGTCAGCTCACAGCTTTCCTTGACGACAGCCTGACTCTCACATACAAGAAGGGCCAGTTGCGGTTCCCGCGGACACACCTCCTCGTCTTGCGTTGGCTGTTCCCGCGGCTGGCATGGTGCTCTCTTTCTCTGCACCTTCTCTTGTGCTGGCGAACTGGCCTCTGACATCTGTGCTATCTGGGACTTTAGGAAGGATAACTCTGCTCTGAGTGCCTCCTTCTCCTTCTGAACTTCTGCACTTGCTATCTGGGCCAGTGTCTCAGGCTTTTTACTTTCACCATAAACAGCATATTCCCAAAGGAAACTCCTGGTCATCTCACTGACTGGTGGTTGCTTGCAGTAGGCTTTTTTGACAATTTCCAGTAACTTCTCAGGGCTGGCCTTGGCTCCACCATGTATCCGTAATTCTCTAGATACCCATGGTGTAACGTTGTTCCATATCATGTCTAACTTGTCTTCTGCACAAAAAGGCGCCACCTTCCACGCGGCTTCCACATCTTCCACAAACTCTTGCCAAGTGAGACCCTCCTCTCCACTAAACAACCTTATCTCTGGCTCCTTCACGTACAATATCTTCACAGGCGCATTAGCCATCTTGCTGCAGGAATGCACTGCTGGGTGTTTACAATATTTGTTCGTTTGCTGTTTGCTCAGTGTCACTGTCTGCCTTATCCTACCGACGACGCCAATTGTGGTAGGGTGGGCGAGATGATGATGATGATTATATTGTGATGTGTGATCACTCTCTTGTCACACTCGCACCGACCCGAACAACAATAAAACTCTTGATTCTAGAGGTAGGGGCTATATTTATTTGTACAACCCATTCAGTGACAAAGCAAACATTAAACAAATAAACTAGCGAACATAACAAAACAAAACTAAACAAAACACCCAACAGTGCCCGATGCTAATGTGTCATGTCTTTGTGTTCTTCTGTGTGGGTACACAGGGCGCCTCGTTTCGTTCCCTCTTGTCTGGACTGATACTTAAAAAAGGGCCGCTGGTAGTTCGCTATCTCTTTTTATAGGCACTAGGCTAATCACTCAACTACTGCGCGCTGGGCGTATTAATCTTGGCTACTTAAATATCACACGCGATTATCGCTTTAGGAATAGCGAAAACACAAATAAAACCTACAGCTATTTAATATAACACACGAGTATCAAATATGATTCACAACTATACACCACAATTAATTTCTCAGGCTTTATTATGGCCTCATTACATATCTTCATGAAAACTTTTCACATCCCAGAATGCTTCGCGCACATCGAAAATAATCTGCCTAGAAACAGGTAGGGGGCAGGCGTCTCCTTTTCGGCCCCATCACACTACGTTTTCCTGATGATATCGATCTTGTAGCTGGAGCATAATCAGAACTTCAAGACGTTACCTCTAGACTGGTGACAGTAACAAGAACGTATAAGATGGAAATTAATATAGAAAAGAGCAAGATAGTGGTGAATAGCCACAAGAAACATGTTCCGACCAACATTACGTTAAATGGGCAAACGTTAGAAGAAGTTAACACCTTTAAATATCTCGGGTCCACTATATGTAATGATGGGAGATGAAATAAAGAAATCAAGACAAGACTTGAGATGGCCTCAGCTGCAATGACAAGGCTGAATGTGATCTGGAAAAGTAACATCAGTTTTCCTGTGAAGATCAAATTATACAAATCACTTGTATTATCTATTCTCTTGTATGGGTGTGAGGGCTGGACACTCACTGCAGATACGGAGCGAAGGATTCAGGTTTTCGAGTATAAATGTAATAGAAGAATTTTGCGCATTTGCAATAAAGAGCACAAAACAAATGTCTATGTTAGAGAGAAAATAAACACCTATGCAGGCCACCAAGAACCATTTTTGTCAGTAGTGAAACGTCGAAAGCTTGCCTGGTTTGGGCATGTAACTCTTCGTGACTCCCTTTCGAAAACGATCCTCCAGGCAACAGTCGAAGGTAAACGGAGAAGAGGAAGGCAAAGAAAATCCTGGGCTGATAACATCAAAGAATGGGCAGGGCACAGTTTTTCCACACTTGTACGCATTGCTGAGGATAGAGAGCAGTGGAGGACCCTGTCAGCTGATGCTTCCACCATGTCACCCCTACGACCCATGACGGGTTACGGGTTGAGATGATGATAACAGCTACAAACTAGACATACATGAAACACAATTTGCAGTTTGCCCTACACAACCGTTTCCTATGTAGTTCCCGATTGGTCTGTGAAGAGACAAAGAAAAAACAGGATTAATGCACCCTCAACATGCCACTCAACATGCCACTCAACATGCCACTCAAGGTGATTAATGAGAGTTAGTTGATGAGGCTGGCAACCTCATCACGTGAAACACATTGTCAAAAAAAAACAACGCTGCAAGAGCTTATGAATACTTGGTGTAAGCTTTCTGTAAGGAGACTAGCTGCAGTGGTGGCTCCATGCTCCGTATGAGCGCAAAGATAAATTATAGTGATTAATTAATATACAACGGTGAGACTGTTGCCTGTGGTAATCTATAAACAAAGAGTACAATAATCAACAACCATGTAGTAAAGAAACTTAACAAGAAACAGCGAAAATGTAGTAACAAACAGTATAAGAAGTAGTAACAATATACTCCAAGCATCGATATAAGGTAGATCCAGATCTAACGGAAGATTGCAGTAGATTTTTAAGTAGATCTCTATGTGATGGAGGAGGTTAAAAAAAGCGAATTTAACAGATAAAGAAATTTAGGACTAGCCTTTTCCCAACTTCACCTACCAGCCAATAATTTGCTGCGTTTTTGGCATGTACACTGTTTTGCGGCTGTGGGGTTTGCCTCTCGTGAGATGTAAGGAACGGGATTTCTTTTCACCCACGAAATCGAACGTGGTCAATTGTCGGTAAGTGTTGCGATACTGAAGGAGTGGGTTTCCAGTTCATGTGCGATAACGTAGGAGAAACAGGTGTTCCTGCCTACCCGACTAGCGTGGTGAGACAAAAATGTCCGCATGACCGAGCCAAGCCCGGAGAATTATCTAACGTGTCCCGACGAATCATCGTGTTGCATATTTTGTTGCCGAACCACAAGGGGACTATCGTTTGACACGTCGGGTGTAGAAACAGAACACCTGTGTAAAACAAACAAACAATCTATAGTTCGCTCAGATGGGTTTAATTGTCGTCTTCACCTGGCAATTTGTTTAGAAAACTTCACAAAGATGTCCAAATGTTACAAGCAAATGTGAAGTATACATTTTATTTATTTAAGAATGTACGGTTTTTGGATGTCAGGTTGGCGTAACTAAAGTTATGTATGCGAGCAGAACAAATTAAGTGAAATCGTGGACACGGACGTAAACGAGGAAAAGACTAGGGTAGAATATGACCATATCACGACAACTGCACGTGTTCAAAATTCTAGATACTGTGAAACATGATAACAGACATGATTTTATCCAGGTAGATCTTCAGAGAGCTCACGGTTTCTAAAGTAAATCTCCACAGCCAATATGTTTCCAGCTGCTGATGTTCTGTAATTAATGTACTGCTGTTTTAAACAGGAAGTACATTTTTTGTTTTATTAAGGTGTTTGCAACTTTATTTTTGTAACACGCCCTTTCAACCATCTACCATATACATAGAGCTGTTGGTTATATCAGGGTGTGTTTCGTTTATTGTAATATGTTTTTGTTTGTATTTATTTTACGCTTTATACTATATTACCTCAAGTAGGTATTTTTTCTTTTGTAGTTTTTATAGTTCAAAATGGTTTTATTATCCAAAAACTGATATTGTCTGAACTGTTGTGTATTTAATGTTCATTGGAGGATTATTTAGTTATTCCGTATTTATCCGGAGGGAGGAAATCTTTCACCACTGTAGACTGGTTCGCATCCTTATTTATTTATTAAAAGCTTTAGGTTTTTTTTTAAAATAAATGTTAGCTTTTGTTTTTGTAATTTAGTGTTTTATTAACTTTTGTATTTCTGATGAGGTCTTAGGGCCTATGAGATTTTCTACACGAAGCAGCGGTGATGTATAAACAAACAGTACAAGAAACATTCACATGGCAAAACAGGTAGCTAATGTAAACAAATATGTAAAAATCCAACAAATCTTGCCCACATGATTCGTTATTTCCGCTTTGTGGCCTTGAGTATAATATGTGTCGCTTATCTTTATTCGATATCATTCAATAAACGTATTTAGTTTTTAATAAACTCTTATAGTTATCACTTTTATATGGGGAATAAGGCTACATGCACAAACAGAACACTCCTAACACTAAAAAAACGCGATACAGTATTGCAGAATTTATGTAAGAGCATCATGAAACTATACAGCAAAAAAAAGTTTACATTTAAAAACAAAATGTAGGACCTCTAAACCCCAGATAGGAGAGGAACGACTAGCTATGTTAAAATATTCATTCATTCATTCATAACCCTCCACTCCCAAAGGAGCATAGGCCTTCAACAAACACATGCCAAGTCCTCCTGTCACGTGCCATCATCTCAAGTTCTTTCCATGTTCTCCTCATCATTTTCACCTCTGTTTCCAACTCTCTTCTCCGTGTACTTCTTGGTCTTCCTCTGCCTCTCTTGCCCTGGGGGTTCCAGAACAAGGACTGCCTTGTAATGCTATCAACAGGTTTCCTCAGTGTGTGTCCTATCCATCGCCATCGTCTTCTTCTCATTTCTTGTTCCACTGGCACTTGTCTAGTTCTTGTCATCAGTTCCACGTTGGTAACCTTGTCATACCATTGTTGCGTGCATATTTTTGACGCACATATTACAAAAAAATCGATATGGTTATTTAATATGGGAAAAATATAGTCATGTCCGTGGTGTACTTCTTGGTCTTTCCCTCGACCATCGTTCCATCTGTGTTCCTCCATGTCCTATCCATCGCCATCGTCTTCTTCTCATTTCTTGTTCCACTGGCACTTGTCTAGTTCTTGTCATCAGTTCCACGTTGGTAACCTTGTCATACCAAAAATACAAAAAAATCGATATGGTTATTTAATATGGGAAAAATATAGTCATGCATCCATCTGTGTATGAAAATGCTGTTTATTGTAAAAGCGAGATAATCCATGTTTGATTCACACTTTTGATTATAGGAGTAATCGGTCTGGATATCGATCCAGCGCAAGAATAGTACGCTTGCGTTTGTACTTAATTTTAGGGCCAGAAAATATATTAATTTGCTTATTGTGTTTATGGCCTGAATTCATATGTATTACATATTATTAGTACAAGTAGAATCAGTCCTATATTGTATATTTTGGATGGGTATGAGGGACTAGATTCTTGTTAGCGGAAGTATGAGTTGTCTTAACAAGTCGTGATGAGTTCCGATGTACTGCTAAGAATGGCGGGGTACGTTTTTCAAGAGCTGGTCCCTTCGTCAAGAAAAAATGTCTTACGAAGTGGTTTTTTTCTTCTGGAGGAGATAGTGTCTCTACGATAGTTTGTGTTAGAGACTCTCCTTATGTCAGTATATAGATGATTCGGACTCCAGGTAAACCCAGCTCGTATTTTTGATGATCTCTCGTCGGTTAGGCCTAGCTTGACTTTTGGGTGCTTCGATATGCTAGTGTCGTGTTTTTGTATCGACGAAGATGACAGATTTTCCTGCAGCGGTTATGGCTACGTGAACTAACCTGATCACCGTAGTGCTGCATGGAACCATTTATGAAATCCGTTATATATCCATTGTAAATTAACTTTGGCTGATATTCTTCCTATGAATGAGTGAACGACAACTCAGGAAGGTAGCCATGTTGGATTTCGGTCATCGTCTGTTTTGATCACTGCCAAGAGAACAGATTATTTATCTTATTATCGGACAGTGACAGAGAGATCTCAATCCTGCTAGAAACCCCCTTTTCGTGGTTTCATAAGATGATGTATCATGACATTGAACTTTGATGTACTACCCATTATTTCTGCATGTGTCATGACTTCAGATCTGCTATGTATACCTACAAATTGTTATGTCAACAAAGCCTGATGTACTCGTATGTCCCAGTGTGTACGTCTGAATAAATTGAGTAAACTAAGATTCCAGCAGTCTGCATTGGTGCCTTGTAGACACATGTGTATGAGTGATTATATTGGTCAGCACACGAACAGTACACCATTCGCGGTAATCACACTCTACACTACTACTTCATACATACACCATCCTGTGTCGGCTGAAGTGACCAAGTTTAGGGCCTGCTTCCCCTGGAGCCTTTGCCTTCCCTAACTCAGGACTAGGGTGAGTTACCCATTTACAGCTGGGTAGACTGGAGCATGCCTGATCTCAACAACACACCACTCTTCCTTACAGAGCAGACAGACTGATACTTTACAGTGGTGTACTACAGGTGTAGTAAGAAATAACGTCTTTACAGTGGCGAGCCAGATTCCTGGGTCCAGCTTACGCAGTTTTGTGTTGAGAATCACAGTTTACAGCTGAAAGAACATTTGTTTGAACACATCAACACCAGTAGGACAGCTTGACCTGTATTACCGATAGGATGCTGTATCTAGGTCAGCACTTGTTGACAGTTTTTCGCTGTACAGACAGTATTACACAGGACAGTGGTATCAAGTGTAGAAAATATCTGGAGCAATATTGTTGACATTTCTCAACGTACAGAAGAATCGCAGTGTTGCTGAATAAAGTGCATAATTCATCGTGGGATCTTCATATGCTCAACAGAGAAAAAATTGACAGTGTAATAGTTTAAACTTAAATCTATTACTGAATAAAGTGGCAAGTTAGTATTATTTAAATAAACTGTGCCTACTTTACAACACTATACTGGCAACACATTCCATTCATGACATAAAATGATATTGTATGCTATATGCTATTTATGCTTACATGTTATTTGTTGTGTATTAAATTAGTTTATATTCTGTGTGACTAGAACAGGAAATACCGAGTAATATTGGTCTTGTTCTGGCGTTCGATAGGGAGCAATTTCTTAATTGAAATTTGCTTGCAACATAGTTTGCAAATATTTGGTTAGTTGTGACGACTGTTTCATATTTGTATTTGTAACATTTTTTGTGTTCCTTAGTTTTGTTTGATTTGTTTGTATAATTGTAGGTCTCATCTTTCCTTTCATTTCAGTTTTTTACACCCTTATGTTTATACACTGTAGCGTTATTTGTCTTGTTATCTTATGGCAGTTATCATCACAGGTTCTGTGATCATTTTTTTCATTTCCCCTATTTAATTTAATTTGATCTCTGCAAATGTTTTCAGATTGTCTTTTCTTGTTTGTCATTTGTAATGTCTGTAGTTGACATATGACGTATAGTGGTATACACTGATAGTATAGTACAGATCAGTACTTTCTGATTGTTATTGGAAAAGGGAAATATTTTTTTTCCACTGGTACTCAAGTGATCTTTGATTACATTGAGGTATACAAGACCTTTGTAAGGCTTGTCTCCCAAAGTTATTGGTAAAGGGAAATATTTTTTTCCACAGGTACTCAAGTGATCTTTGATTACATTGAGGTATACAAGACCTTTGTAAGGCTTGTCTCCCAAAGTTATTGGTAAAGGGAAATATTTTTTTTCCACAGGTACTCAAGTGATCTTTGATTACATTGAGGTATACAAGACCTTTGTAAGGCTTGTCTCCCAAAGTTATTGGTAAAGGGAAATATTTTTTTTCACAGGTACTCAAGTGATCTTTGATTACAGTGAGGTATACAAGACCTTTGTAAGGCTTGTCCCCACAGTATTTGAGATACAATTATTGTTGTCCACAGGTACTCAAGTTATCATTGGTTATTGTAAACCAAACAAGTTTGGACTAAGACTAAGTCTAAGGTATAGACTTGTCTCCCATTAACAAAGAGAGTAATTTATTTACTTTTTCAGGTTTCTGATTTAAGAAGACAATATGTCTACCTTAGATTATTTCATTACACTAGGAAAATCTTTTGATAAGACTGGAAAAGACTTAGAACAATGGGCTGTTGCTCAATATGACAAAGCATTAGCTGCAGAAGAGAAAAAAATTGCTGCTGCTGTTGAAGAAAAAAAAAATTGCTGCTGAGGAAAAAAAAGCTGCGGCTGAGGAGAGAAAACTTCAAATAGAACAAAAAAAAAGCTGCTGCAGAAGAAAGGAAAGCCTTAGCTGAAGAAAAAAGATTAGAAAAAGAAGCTGATACTGCTGCTGAACTTAAGAAATTGCAGATGCAAGTGGAGGAAAGGAGATTTGAGGCAGAACAGAAGAAATTAGAAGCTGCTGCAGAACAGAAAAAACTAGAAGTTGCTGCTGCTGCAGAACAGAAAAAACTAGAAGTTGCTGCTGCTGCAGAACAGAAAAAACTAGAAGCTGCTGCAGAACAGAAAAGATTAGATAGAGAAGCTGAAGAGAGAAAAGCAATAAGAGAACATGAGTTTGAATTAGAGAAATTAAAATTGACATGTATGAGTAATGTTAATCAGGCATCTGGTGGTAATGGTAAACCCTTTGTGTACAAGGTCAAAGTACCAGCGTTTAACCCTACCAGTGATGACATAACATTTTGGCTTTCTAGATTTGAACGGGCTTGTCGATCTCATAATGTTGACAAATCACAGTATGTGAATCAGTTGTCTGAAAATCTAAAAGGGGAGTCTCTGAGTAAGTTATATTTCGTTGAAGAGGCCGACAAAGACAATTATGATGCTGTTAGGGCAGCTTTGATAAAGAGATATCAGCTGTCTGAGGAAGGTTACCGTCTTTTGTTTAAAACAATGAGACCTGAGGTAGGTGTAGAATTCTCAGATTTCATCTCAAAAGCACGAATTACACTTTTACGATGGATTGAATTATCCAAAACAGAGAAAACATTTGATGGTCTTACAGATTTATTGCTAAGAGACAAGGTCATGTCTTCTGTAAATAAATCATTCCTAGAGTTCTTACATGAGCGTAAACCTAGTACAATAAAGCAAATGGAAGAATATTGTGACCAGTATGCCACGGCACACCCTGACATGATTCTTAGTAACTCTAACATTAAAGAGAGTATGCCAGTTGCTTCGGCAACAGAATATAATCAGAATTACTCACACAAATTCCAAGGAGCTAAAAATAAATTTGATAAAAAGGTTAATTGGAATAAATATCAAAACCAAGATAACCACTCAAATCAGGGTTCTTCTTCGAAGAACTGGAATCGGGCTGATAGTCCTCGACACGCGAGGGGTACCCATAATGTTAGAAATTCTCGGAAAGGGAGTAGCTATAGGAACTACCCAAGTGCTTCATGGAGACAAAAGAAACAATATTACAGGGTTACTCAATATAACGAGCATGATGATTATGATCATGAATATTATGAATCAAACCCAAATAGGGGTTATAACAGAGGCAATAATAATTATAGAGACAATTATAACCGAGGTAGATCACAACACAAAAGACATGGTAAATCTTATTACCAGGCTAACTCTGCACAACAGGAGTTCCACGACACCGATAATCAGAATAATGATAAAAAAGACTCCAATAGTGTAGCAAATTCCGCTTTCGATTTTGCTAGAGCATCTGAGTGTTCGCAATGCAAAACATTATTCGATCCAACCACAGTGTCTACTTTAAGCTGCGGTCACCCACTTCCCGCTCTCCATGCGTCAATCGCGCATAATGGAAGGGGTGCTCTTGTCTTTAATAGGGGCCTAATAGATGGTACTCCGGTATCAATTCTTTTCGACTCGGGGTGCACTACCATTGGAGTGAGGCAATCACTCGTAAATCCTTCTCGAGCTACTGGCAATATAGTCAAATGTGTAACATTTGGTGGCACATTGGAGAAGTACTCCACTGCCATTATCAATATTGCTACGCCTTTCTTTACAGGAGAGGTGCAAGCATGTCTCTTGCCGAATCCGATCGCTGATCTTATCATCGGTCGCATTCATGGAGTGAAAGAATGCACTCCACAGCAAATCTCTAATTGGGAAAATGTTAATATGCAATCTGCTAATGCAGTAATCACTAGGGCTCAAGCTCTCAATATGCCACAATCTTCACATTCTGAAGATAATGATGCGCAGATCCAAGATGATCCCTTGGAGATTTCACACGATTCCTTTATTAAACAGCAGGAAGATGATCCTACTCTAAAGAAATTCTTTACTCTGGCAACAAAAGGTGATCCGAATAAGGATACAAATCGTAAATCTTGGATTACGATGAAGAATGGCGTACTTGTACGTATGGTACAAGACTCCGCTAAGTCCATTCATTCTCAAATCCTTGTGCCTAAAAATATGAGAGTTAAAATTTTACAGCACGCTCATGATTCGCAGTGTGCTGGACATATGGGTTTTTCCCGTACTAAAGCTAGAGTTCTTCAATCTTTCTTTTGGCCTGCTGTGAATAAGGACATACGAATCTATTGTCGATCTTGTAAAGTATGTCAAGAGATTAAATCCAGAGGTCCACGCCATGATGCACCTATTCAGGCTGCAGACATTCCCATTCGGCCATTTCAAAAAATGGCGATAGACATCATTGGTCCATTTAAGATAAAGTCTGCTAGAGGACACCAATTTATTCTGACGTGTGTTGATATGTGCACACGTTGGCCGGAGGCTGTTCCTCTAAAGAGCTTAACTACTGCTGATGTCGCAGATGCTCTTTGGTTAATATTTTCTCGTCTGGGGTTTCCAGCAGAAATATTATCCGACCATGGTACCCAACTTATATCGGATACCATGTCTCAAGTAATGTCGACTCTGAAGATAGAGAGATCGCTGAGTAGTATTTATCATCCTATGTCCAATGGGATGGTGGAACGTTTGAATAGAACTCTGAAAAACCTACTAGGTAAGATAACAGAAGATCATCCTCAGGATTGGGATAGGGTTTTACCCGCGGCTCTCTTTGCATATAGAGAGGTCGCCAACGAACATACAGGATTTTCTCCCTTTGAACTTGTCTTTGGCGCGAAACCGCGAGGTCCTATGTCCTTACTTCATGATCTTATAACTGCTGATAATATTGTCGATGACACAAAATCCTCTTATGAATATGTCATCGCACTTAGACACAAGATTATTGAAGCATGCAAATTGGCAACTGCTTCTTCTGAATTTGCGAAACAGAAGGCAAGGGAATTTGCCAATAAAAAGAGATGTTTGCGTCAACTTTGTCCAGGTGACAAAGCATTTGTCTTGCTACCTTGTAGGGAAAATAGACTTCTCATTTCTTGGAAAGGTCCGTACGATATAATATCAAAGGTTTCCGATGTTGACTATATCGTCGATATTGACGGGAAGCGTAAAACCTTCCACATCAACATGCTCACGGAATTCCATGAACGTCCTGATTATTTACAACCTGTTTTCCAGGCAACGGACGATTTTCCAGTCCAACATGGACAGTACTCATCTCTGTCAGTAATACAGGATGAGGAAACGAGTTTTTCGGATGTAAATTTACCTTTTCCAATGATTCCTCTTCACTCTAATGAATCATGGAAAGATGTTGCAATTTCTCCAGAATTATCTCCAGGAGAGCAGAAACAAGTTTCTACTATGTTAGAACAATTTCAGGATGTCCTTACTGACATTCCTGGTCAAACGGATGTCATTCAACATGACATTATTCTTACTGACCATAGTCCTATAAGAGTCAGACCGTATCCTATCCCGATACATTTCCAAGCACAGGTAGAGAAAGAGTTAGATGAGATGATAGAGTTAAAAATTATTGAACCATCCACATCAGCATATTCTTCGCCGATGGTTATAGTACGGAAAAAAGACAATAACATACGTCTTTGCGTGGATTATCGCAAATTGAATCAAGTGACTAAATTCGATGCTGAACCTATGCCTTTACTAGAAGAGCTACTTACGAGACTATCGAATTCTCACTTCTTTACTAAACTCGATTTGTCTAAGGGATATTGGCAAGTTCCACTATCCGAACACGCCAAACCGTTTACTGCTTTTTCGACGCCTAGGGGTCTATTCCAATGGAATTTCATGCCTTTCGGTCTTATGAACGCCCCTGCTACATTTGTACGCATGATGCGTCGAATCCTATCTCATCGCTCAGATGTCATTGCGTATCTTGATGACATCTGTCTTTTCAGTGATACTTGGAACGATCACTATAATGGTATAAATGAACTATTGTCTATCTTACGCGAGCATAACCTGACAGCGAAACCATCGAAAGCATGTATTGGTTTTAGCGAAATATCTTTCTTAGGACACCGTGTTGGTCATGGGTTCCTAAAAACAGAAGACCATAATACAAGTAAGATACTTAACATTTCTATTCCTAAGACTAAAAAGCAAGTACGAAGTCTCTTAGGTCTAAAACAATTTTATGGACGATTCATCCCGAATCTGTCCTCCATTATGTCACCTCTTTCTTCCTTGCTAAAGAAAGGGTCTCCTAATGTAGTCCATTGGACTCAAGAATGTCAATCCTCTTTGGATAAGGTTAAAACTATGTTTTCTACTTCACCTATCCTAGTATTACCTTCTAAGGATAAGACATTTATTCTTCGTAGTGACGCTTCATCCACCGGGATTGGAGCTGCACTAATGCAAGAGTACTCTGGAACTCTGCATCCTGTGATGTATATTTCTCGGAAATTAAATGCCGCAGAGAAGAATTACTCGGTCCTAGACCGTGAATTATTGGCTATGGTTTGGTCAATCCTTAAACTACAAAGATTTCTTCTGGGCGCGCATTTCATTGTGGAAACTGACCAGAAAGCTCTTACGGCTATTCAGAGTAAAAATCTGAAGAGCGCGAGATCAACGCGATACGCGATTGCTCTACAGCCATTTCATTTTTCGGTGCGAGCTATCCGTGGGTCAGAAAATGTGATGGCAGATATTTTGTCTAGATGCCCACATGATTCATAACTGTTATACAGCTTTGATACAATTGTTTCTATGTTGAAATGTGTACACATATGTAATATATCATATATTGATTGTAACACTACTTAGCGGTTCATGGATATTTATTCACCGCTGATTTTTTCAATGTTTTTCGTCTTTGATGATCATGATGTTAAGATATCTTAGATGGAATTTATGTATAAACTAATGTGGAAATTGTGTCATTGCTAATATTGTAGTATGCGTTGGTGACACCTCTCTGGAAATATTAATACTTAGAGAAGTGCTTTCTCTAAGGTCATAAAACTTATGCTTATCATCTGCGCATTGTTATTGGTGCGTTGTGAGCCTATTGTATGTTGCTCCTAGATGTATTTCAAAAAAAAAATGTACCATTTTTTTTTTCCCGAGGGGTGTGGTAATCTGTTGCGTGCATATTTTTGACGCACATATTACAAAAAAATCGATATGGTTATTTAATATGGGAAAAATATAGTCATGCATCCATCTGTGTATGAAAATGCTGTTTATTGTAAAAGCGAGATAATCCATGTTTGATTCACACTTTTGATTATAGGAGTAATCGGTCTGGATATCGATCCAGCGCAAGAATAGTACGCTTGCGTTTGTACTTAATTTTAGGGCCAGAAAATATATTAATTTGCTTATTGTGTTTATGGCCTGAATTCATATGTATTACATATTATTAGTACAAGTAGAATCAGTCCTATATTGTATATTTTGGATGGGTATGAGGGACTAGATTCTTGTTAGCGGAAGTATGAGTTGTCTTAACAAGTCGTGATGAGTTCCGATGTACTGCTAAGAATGGCGGGGTACGTTTTTCAAGAGCTGGTCCCTTCGTCAAGAAAAAATGTCTTACGAAGTGGTTTTTTCTTCTGGAGGAGATAGTGTCTCTACGATAGTTTGTGTTAGAGACTCTCCTTATGTCAGTATATAGATGATTCGGACTCCAGGTAAACCCAGCTCGTATTTTTGATGATCTCTCGTCGGTTAGGCCTAGCTTGACTTTTGGGTGCTTCGATATGCTAGTGTCGTGTTTTGTATCGACGAAGATGACAGATTTTCCTGCAGCGGTTATGGCTACGTGAACTAACCTGATCACCGTAGTGCTGCATGGAACCATTTATGAAATCCGTTATATATATCCATTGTAAATTAACTTTGGCTGATATTCTTCCTATGAATGAGTGAACGACAACTCAGGAAGGTAGCCATGTTGGATTTCGGTCATCGTCTGTTTTGATCACTGCCAAGAGAACAGATTATTTATCTTATTATCGGACAGTGACAGAGAGATCTCAATCCTGCTAGAAACCCCCTTTTCGTGGTTTCATAAGATGATGTATCATGACATTGAACTTTGATGTACTACCCATTATTTCTGCATGTGTCATGACTTCAGATCTGCTATGTATACCTACAAATTGTTATGTCAACAAAGCCTGATGTACTCGTATGTCCCAGTGTGTACGTCTGAATAAATTGAGTAAACTAAGATTCCAGCAGTCTGCATTGGTGCCTTGTAGACACATGTGTATGAGTGATTATATTGGTCAGCACACGAACAGTACACCATTCGCGGTAATCACACTCTACACTACTACTTCATACATACACCATCCTGCGTCGGCTGAAGTGACCAAGTTTAGGGCCTGCTTCCCCTGGAGCCTTTGCCTTCCCTAACTCAGGACTAGGGTGAGTTACCCATTTACAGCTGGGTAGACTGGAGCATGCCTGATCTCAACAACACACCACTCTTCCTTACAGAGCAGACAGACTGATACTTTACAGTGGTGTACTACAGGTGTAGTAAGAAATAACGTCTTTACAACCATTTTAATCCCTCTATTCTACGCAAGCACCCATTTATGAAAGTCTGTAGCTTTTTGGTTGAACATTTATTACACATAAGGGAGGGAAACCCGAGGCCTGTAAACAGTAAATTAATATGAAACAAATATAAAGGTATGTTATCAGGCACTCGCAGGAAATAAAGAAGTAGAACACCAGACAACAGAAAAACAACAGACATGAGTGGCTTACCCAGGATTTGAACACTGGACCTTCCATGCGACAACCCCGCCTAGCCATGCAAGCGAATCACACTATCCGCCCTGCCATCTACGCATCATCAAAAAATGATGTTTCAATGGCAGGTCAACAGTGCGAACCACAATACATGACACCAGAAGTCCACCATGGGCAGTTCAGCCTATTAATGACGCAATCACTTCTGTTGTATTTCTATCAAGCAGAATAGGCCGAATCCAACAAGACAAGGACCTTAATACTGTGTCCAGTAAATGATAGTAGACTAGAACAGTGAGAACAGGATAGTGGGTAGGTTTGGTATTGTATAAACATTTATTACACATAAGGGAGGGAAACCCGAGGCCTGTAAACAGTAAATTAATATGAAACAAATATAAAGGTATGTTATCAGGCACTCGCAGGAAATAAAGAAGTAGAACACCAGACAACAGAAAAACAACACATGAGTGGCTTACCCAGGATTTGAACACTGGACCTTCCGTGCGACAACCCCGCCTAGCCATGCAAGCGAATCACACTATCCGCCCTGCCATCTACGCATCATCAAAAAATGATGTTTCAATGGCAGGTCAACAGTGCGAACCACAATACATGACGCCAGAAGTCCACCATGGGCAGTTCAGCCTATTAATGACGCAATCACTTCTGTTGTATTTCTATCAAGCAGTATAGGCCGAATCCAACAAGACAAGGACCTTAATACTGTGTCCAGTAAATGATAGTAGACTAGAACAGTGAGAACAGGATAGTGGGTAGGTTTGGTATTGTATAAACATTTATTACACATAAGGGAGGGAAACCCGAGGCCTGTAAAAAGTAAATTAATATTAACCTACCCACTATCCTGTTCTCACTGTTCTAGTCTACTATCATTTACTGGACACAGTATTAAGGTCCTTGTCTTGTTGGATTCGGCCTATACTTATGGTATTGCCCATGGTGGACTTCTGGTGTCATGTATTGTGGTTCGCACTGTTGACCTGCCATTGAAACATCATTTTTTGATGATGCGTAGATGGCAGGGCGGATAGTGTGATTCGCTTGCATGGCTAGGCGGGGTTGTCGCACGGAAGGTCCAGTGTTCAAATCCTGGGTAAGCCACTCATGTCTGTTGTTTTTCTGTTGTCTGGTGTTCTACTTCTTTATTTCCTGCGAGTGCCTGATAACATACCTTTATATTTGTTTCATATTAATTTACTGTTTACAGGCCTCGGGTTTCCCTCCCTTATGTGTAATAAATGTTTATAAAATACCAAACCTACCCACTATCCTGTTCTCACTGTTCTAGTCTACTATCATTTACTGGACACAGTATTAAGGTCCTTGTCTTGTTGGATTCGGCCTATACTGCTTGATAGAAATACAACAGAAGTGATTGCGTCATTAATAGGCTGAACTGCCCATGGTGGACTTCTGGTGTCATGTATTGTGGTTCGCACTGTTGACCTGCCATTGAAACATCATTTTTTGATGATGCGTAGATGGCAGGGCGGATAGTGTGATTCGCTTGCATGGCTAGGCGGGGTTGTCGCACGGAAGGTCCAGTGTTCAAATCCTGGGTAAGCCACTCATGTCTGTTGTTTTTCTGTTGTCTGGTGTTCTACTTCTTTATTTCCTGCGAGTGCCTGATAACATACCTTTATATTTGTTTCATATTAATTTAGCTTTTTGGTTGTTGTCTTTGTTGTTCTCCATGTCTCTGAGCCATACAATAGGACTGACTTCACATTTGAGTTGAAGATTCTTATTTTCGTGTTGGATCCTATTTCTCTTGATCTCCATATATTTCCCAATGCAATGAAAGCTCCTCTTGCCTTTTGTATTCTTATTTTGATATCGTTGTCTGTCCCTCCAACTTTGTCTATATTACTGCCAAGATATGTGTATGATTCTACATCTTGTATTGATGTTTCTTCAAGTTCAACCCTGTTATCATTACCTGCATTTATTCGCATTATTTTTGTCTTTTCCCTGTGTATTTTCAGACCCAATTGCTGTGACCTCTCATCGAGTGTTTTCAATTTGTCCTGCATCTGATTACGGCTATGGGACAGAAGAGCCAAGTCATCAGCAAAATCCAGATCATCCAACTGCTTAGTCAGAGTCCACTGGATTCCATTTCTGTTGTATGTTGCCGATGATCTCATAACCCAATCTATTGCCAGCAAGAAAAGAAATGGAGACAAGAGGCATCCCTGTCGCACTCCTGTTCTTATCTCAAACGGTTCTGTAAGCTGTCCCTCGTGAAGAACTCTGCATGTCATGTCTTCATATGTTTTCTTTATTAAATTAATGATCTTCAGGGGAACTCCATAATGCCTCAACAATTTCCAAAGTGATTCTATGTCTACACTGTCAAATGCCTTTTCGTAGTCCACAAATCCGATGTATAAATGTGAATTCCATTCCAGACTTTGTTCAACTATTATTCTCAAAGTGGCTATCTGGTCTGTACATGATCTGTTTTGTCGAAAACCTGCTTGTTCATCTCTCAGTTTCTTGTCTATGGACTCTTTTAATCTCTCAAGGATAATCCTGTTTAATACTTTTCCTGGCACTGATAGTAACATTATTCCTCTATAATTTGTGCACTCTTGTAAATTTCCCTTCTTAGGCAACTTAACCAGATATCCTTCCTTCCATTCTGCTGGTATCTCTTCCTTTTCCCAGACTTTACCAAGTAATTTATATAACATCTCTGTAGCCATGTCGATATCTGCTTTGATGGCCTCTGCTGGAATGCCATCAGGTCCAGACGCTTTTCCATCTCTTAGAAGCTTTATGGCTTTCTTTATTTCTTCCTTCGTTGGTCTTTCACCGTTAATTTGTAGCTCTTCTTCTGCTGGCTGGATGTCCGGCGGGTTTTGTGGAGCTGGTCTATTGAGAAGGTCCCCAAAATATTCTGTCCACCTCTTCATTTGCTCTTGTATATTGCTGAGCAGTTTCCCATTCTTGTCTTTTATGAGGCAACTTGTTTGCTTGTATTTCCCTGTTAGCTTCTTTGTGCTGCTATACAGTTCTCTCATATTTCCTTTGGCTGCAGCATCTTCTGCCTCTCTTGCCAACTCCTCAATATACTTCCTCTTGTCTCTTTTGATACTTCTTTTTACTTCTTTGTTTGCTTCTGTGTACACTTCTTGAGCCTTGGCTTTTGAACTTCTGGTTTTGCTTGTGTTTAACTCTGCTTTCTTGTTTTTTCTGTCTTTTATCTTATTGATGGTTTCTGTTGTTATCCATGCTTTTTGTTGTCTTTCCCTTTTCCCCAGTATTTCTTCACATGTCTCCTTCCATACAGTTTTGACCTGCTGCCAATAGTCTTCTGTATTCTCTACATCTTCCAGCTGTTGGAGCACTTGGAATTTGTTGGATACTGTGACCGCAAATTTGTCTCTTGTTTCTTGATTTCTTAGCTGTCCTACATTATACTGTTGTCTATAATTTTGCATTGTTGCATATCTCTTGAGTTTCATTTTTACTTTGGCTATCAGAAGATGGTGATCTGATGCCACATCTGCTCCTCTATATACCTTTACATCCTGCAATGATGATCTAAACTTCCTGTTTATGCATATATGATCAATCTGATTTTATGTTCTATGGTCTGGTGACATCCATGTTGCCTTGTGTATTCTCTTATGTGGAAACATGCTTCCTCCTATAGCCAGTTGATTTGAAGCACAGAAGTTTGCGAATAGTTCTCCATTTTCATTCATTACTCCTAGCCCATGTTTTCCCATGACTTCTTCAAATCCGGTGTTGACTGTACCTATCTTTGCATTCATGTCACCCATCAAAATTGTGATGTCTCTTCTTTTTACTTTATCCATAATTTCCTGTAGTTTAGTATAAAATGCTTCTTTCACAGACTCTTCTTTGTCATTAGTTGGTGCATAACATTGGATGACATTTACATGAATTTTCTTTTTAGCTGTTTTGAAAGTAGCTGTTATTATTCTGGGTCCAACAGCTTGCCATTCAATGAGTGCTTTCTGTGCTTCTTTAGATAACATAAGAGCTACCCCTTCACTGTGGTGTGAACTTTCGTCTTCATGTCCTGAGGACAGCACCAATTCACCTGTGATGTGTTTCTTCCTGTCTACCCCCTTCCACTTTGTTTCACACATTCCCAGAACCTCGATTTTGTATTCCCTCATTTCTGCTGCTACTTGCGCCACTTTCCCTTGTTCGTTTAATGTCCGAACATTCCAGGTGCCAAATCTGGAAGTTCTCCTAGAAGAAAGAAGGTTAGTCAGCAACACAGACTCCTTTCGGCTTTCTCTGTGTTGCATCATACGCCTCCCCACGAGAGGACCTTCCCCTGTCTTGGATGGCTGTGTTTTATTTTCTTTATTTGACTTGTCCATATTTGTTGAAGTTTTTTGTGGTTTAAATTTTTTACAGGATGGGGTAACCGGCCCCATGCCCAACCCTCCTTAGTCGCTTTCTACGACATGCTTGGCAGGGGACAGTGTTACTATTCTTTGCTCCCCTTTCGGGCCCCGGTAACACACGGGTGATGTTAAAATATATTGATGATAAAAACTAGCTTGTTAAAATATATTAATGATGAAAACTAGCTTGTTAAACATCTAATGGGTTACACTTAGGAAATGTTAAAATATATTGATGATGAAAACTAGCTTGTTAAACATCTAATGGGTTACAGTTATGAAATATATCGTGTCTCTATGTCCATATAATATGTTCCTTTGCCGATATGTGAACGTGATATTATATTGTCTACGTTGATAATAGCACGACAGATTTGTAGCTAAGTATGTTGAAACAAGATGATAACGCATTGTGATAGAGTGTCTGACTATATATTATGTAATCACAAAGTCGGAAAGAATAACGTGAGATAGATTGTGTTCACAATTCTAGATCATATATTCACTCTCAGGAACATTATAGAGCAGGACTCAGAATGGCAAAGACAGCTGTACATTAATTTCGTTGATTTTGAAAAGGCTTTTGACAGCATACATAGGGATAGTTTATGGAAAATACTGAGGGCTTATGGAATTCCAAGCTGCATAGTGTCAATCATAAAAAGCCTCTATGTCAACTTTACGTGTAGTGTTGGGCAGAGCAACCTAACCTTTGAGGTGAAGACAGGAGTACGACAGGGATGCCCCTTATCAACCACTCTATTTTTAACATTCATAGACTTGGTGATGCGCCAGACAACAGAGGGCAGTCCAAGAGGAATAAGATGGACTACATTTTCTACTTTGGAAGATCTGGAATATGCAGATGACATTGCACTACTAGCACATTCACATCAACACATCCAGGAAAAAACGGATAGACTTAATACGTTTAGCCAGCAGGTGGGCTTGAACATCAATTTAAAGAAGTCAGAGGTCATGACGCTCAATGTGAGCAACCCTGAGCCCATATCAGTAAGGAATCAGCAACTGGTACAGACAGACACCTTCACATACCTAGGATGCATAGTAACACCAGACGGCGGGGCAGGCAAAGACATCAACATCAGAATGAATAAGGCAAGAACAGCCTTTTTTAGCCTAAACAACATCTGGAAATCCTCTCAATACAGCACAAGCACAAAATTAAGATTACATCAGAGCTGTGTGCTTTCTGTGCTTCTCTATGGTGCGGAATGCTGGAGAGTTACAGAGAAGGAAATGTCGAAATTGTCCTCTTTTCACACAACATGCCTAAGAAAAGTTCACAGAATCTTTTGGCCGAATACCATCACCAACCAAGATCTGCTTACTCGGAGCAAGCAAGAGGACATGCACACCATCATAGCTGGCAGACGCTGGAGCTGGCTTGGCCATGTCCTCAGAAGAGACCCCGATGCCATCACAAGAACAGCTATGCTTTGGACCCCTGAAGGAAAACGAAAGAGAGGCCGACCAAAAACAACCTGGCGGAGGACTGCGGAGGCTGAGATGCAAAGAATGAACCAGAGTTGGGGCACTGTACGAAGGATGGCCGCCGACCGAGCAAAGTGGAATCAATTTGTTGTTGCCCTACAAGACGCCACTAGGCGTGATGGCCACTGACTGCTTTGACGGTCGGCGGCTAAAGATCAGAGAAGAAGAAGAATGTTGAAACAAGATGATAACGCATTGTGATAGAGTGTCTGGCTATATTATGTAATCACAAAGTCGGGAAGAATAATGTGAGATAGATTTTGTTGACAATTCTAGAACTGGGGAGAAAACGTTTGGTACGGAAGTAAAGATTTCCTGAGAAAGTGACAGTTGTGTTCTGATCTCGGAATTCCCTCGTGACGAATTACGTTCTGGACTGAAATATGAGGAGTTAGCTTTTAGGAGCAACCAAATTGTTAGTTAAGAGTTTTATAGTCGGACTAATATTTTGCAGCTTTTAGAATTCAGTTTGGGGGTTCACAGTTCAAGTAAGCTTATTTTTGGAGTGAATCCAGTAATTCTTTGAGACAGAAGGAAACATTACTATTTAACCATTTCTAGAAGACTTGACAGAACGAACGAACGAACGAACGAACTTTATTTTCGAAGGGTAAAGAATTGGGCGCGCAGGCCCGTCTAACATTCTGCCCTTCCACTCTCATTAATCTTGCATACTATATCCTTTCATTCCCACATGATGCTTTAAGCATTAATTTAAAGGCATGCAACATTATAAAGTTACCATAACAGCATTCATTTACAGTATGCAAGCATAATTTAAAAAAAAAATGAGTAGGGTTTATTTTTATTTTTTTTTTGAAACAAACAAGCTAGTAAATGGGGGAAAAAAGTAATAATAAAATAAAATAAATAAAACAATAAATAAAAATAAATAAATTCTGTATACCGACACTCACTCATGCGGTCAATCCGTTTACAATTAATCTGTATTTTTGGTATGCGGGTACATTCTCACGACTCACATTTCTAAAGTACAGTATTATGTGGGTACATTCACACATACCTTACATTATATAATAATATTTTAAAGTGAATATAATAATGATATTACATGGATATAAAACAAATTATTCACAGACAAAAATGAGCGGAAGAGGAAAAGAAATGTTGACCTATGGATGAGATGTTGACAGGCAAATACTCTTTCTATGGGGGTAGATAATCAGTGTTGAGGAAGTGTTTGAAAAGTGCTTTGTTAAAAGAATATTGTGTAGGTAGGCTTTTTAGGTGGTGTGGAAGGCTGTTCCATAAGTAGGCACCAGAGTAGGCTAGACTCTTTTTGAACAGGTCGATCCTAGGTTTGGGCAGACGTAACTGATGTAATCGTTGTCCCTCCCTTCTACTGGTTTGAAACAATGATCTTAGGTACGACGGGGCATTGTTAGATAGAATTGTGTGAGTCAGCTTGGCTTTGTTGTAGAGAAGACGTTTTTTTAGCGACAGTATTTTGGGTTCTTTTCCTGTCCTTGTGTGTGGTGTCGTGCGATTATCGGTGATCAGACGCACTGCTCTCTTTTGCAGGGAGTGCAGTCTCTTCGAGGTGGAAGCAGGGAAACAATCCCATAGTGTAGAGCAGTAATCTAGATGTGTCTGTATATGTGAGGTGTAGAACAATAGTCTAGTGTCTGCGTCTAAGAAGTGTTTTATTTTGGCTAGCTGGTACGTCTTTTGTGCTATGTGTTTGGTTAAATTCCGTACATGGGAGTTCCACGTTAAGTGCTGGTCAATCGTGATCCCCAGAACTTTGTGTTCTGTTACATGTTCAATTTGTATTGATTCCGCGTGTAGCTGTAGCGATCTTTTGGTGCAGCTTAGGAGTTTCTGTCTGGTGGTAATCAACATAGATTTCGTTTTTGTTGTGTTTACTGGCATACGATTCATATTACTCCATTTTGTTAGATTGTCTACATCGCTTTGAAGAGTCATTTCAAGTGCCACGCAGTCATTGTCACTAGTGTAGATAGTACAATCATCTGCAAAGAGGTCACAAGTTGAATATTTTAGATGTAGTGGCAGGTCGTTGATGAACATTGCGAAGAGTAGGGGCCCAAGAATAGAGCCCTGTGGTACTCCTGTAACTACCTTCGAGAAATCTGATGCCGAGTTGTTGTGAAGCACCAACTGTTGTCGATCTGCCAGGAATGATTTGATGATGTTTAGTGGATTAGAGCCTATTCTGAGGGTTTCCAACTTTTGAACCAAGATAGTGTGGTCAATCATGTCAAATGCTTTCTTGAAGTCGACAAAAACAGCACCACATAATTTTCCATCATTTATGTTCGACAGCCAGTTGTCTGCCATTTTGGTTGCGCTGTGTGACAGGAATGTTTGGGTCTGAAACCTGACTGGCTATCAATGAGCAGTTTGTTTGTTGTTAAGTGTTGAAATGTGGTGTTGTAAATGTGTTTCTCTAGTGGTTTTGAAAGAGATGATAGAAGGGATATTGGTCTGTAGCTGTTGGGATCGCTATGTGAGCCAGATTTATAGAGGGGGTACACTTTGGCAGATTTAAATGCTGTGGGGAAGTAGTTGTGTGCAATACATTGGTTGTATACATAGGTTAAGGAGTCGCAAATGATGGGCGCAGCGTAACGTAGAATCTTATTGCTGATACCATCAAGCCCAGATGAATTGTTGTTTTTTAATGCCAAGATATATTTGAGAACTTCATGTACTGTTAGAAAAGGAAAGGAACAGTTAGCTTAGCAAACGGTTTAATATGAGGACTGACACTTTATCACATATTGAAGCATCACAATTATAGTGACAGGGACAGTGCCTGAGTTCACATTAAAGGTGTTTCATCCTGAGAAATTATGATAACTAATAAGGTCTTTCACGTCAGAGAAGTTATGATAACAATAAATGTCATATCCGGCAAAGATAATAACTTCTTCGGTGTTGTTTGTCTTAATTTCGTGGAGGTTTTTGTTGACTGCCAGAAGAACTATTAGATCTCAGTAGAGCTGACTAGCTAGAGGTGTTACATTGTACATAATGAAGGGCTAAAAAAGCAGACAAAGGAAAACAAACAGCAGAACTGAAAATGGAGTAAAAGGTAAAGGTATTCACACAATAGAAACTGCGGAGGTACGAGCAGCCTTGGCATAGCTGGTAGTACTTTTCAGGGCACATCTTTTTTAGTGCTTCATCATGCTAACAGATATATATACTATTAGGCCAGTTCAGGACTTAGTATTTATCAAGGCTGCACGAGCTCACAGTTCTTTTCAGGATGGCCCTTTTCATGGTTTCTTAGAACTAGCTGATAGATGCTAACAGTCCTTTTTCAGGACTTAGTTTTTATCAACACTATGCTCAGTTAACATAGTTTACTTATTTTTGAAAGGCAAATTGTGCTCTGAAAAAAAAACCTGGCAGATTTAAGTATAGGTTGAAAGAAACGTGCTAGGTGGATACTTTCACCTACTGCTGTTAAAAGTCCATCCATTATCTGCAATCAGGTATTCCAGGATGACAAACTTTCTTCTCCTTTCCCTTTTCACTCCTTATCTTTCATTTAGGTGTTTCCGATCCCCAGGGGTTCACGTTATTCACTCTTTTACCCTTGCGGCAATTTGGGGGTGTCGTTTTGGGCTTTCTTTCAACCCAGAGGACTTCCCCAACTCAGCGGGCATAACTGGCGGAGGTCACAGAGCCACCACTGCAGCTGATCCCTTGCAGGAAGCCTGCACCAAGACATTTATTTTGTGTGCGCTTGCATTGGTAGTTTCTGTAGTAATTTGTTTTACAAGATGAGGTTGCCATTGACACGCATGACCTCATATCAGTGACGTCTTATAGACATACCTGAAGGAGCAGTAGTTATGTACTTTCTCTGTATTCGCAGAGATTCATGGGAACTTCCGGGGCAATGATAAACTAGGACACCATCAATATTTTTACATCGTTTATTGCAATGTCTGTAAACATGCGGAGAGATAAATATTTAAGGACATAAACATATGTATACTAACAATAATGTTGAGATCTCAACAACTGGAAACATCGTTTATGTATTTACAAACATAAATTATAATCACGGGTATTTCCATCACCGGATTTTGGTCACAGCAGAAAAACAGTTATGATAATGACAATGAATGTTGTAGGGGAAAAAAATTATATGAAGAAGATGATTATACATGTAGCAAGAAGGATGATAATACTGATGGTGATAATGATGAAGATAGTATGGAGGATGATCACAATGATGGTGGTGACAATGAAAGTTGAGGAAAGCATTACACAATGAAGATGATCATGAAGGTGGCAAAATGATGATAATGAAGACAGTGAAGGCAGCACATAGGATGATCGCAGTGACGATAGTAACAATGATACAGAGAAGGTGATACAAAGAAGAGATACAAAGAAGATGTTGATGAAGGTAGCAAAAAAAGTATTAGGCTAATGATGGCTATGATGAAGGTGGCAGTAAGGATGTCTATGGTGATGGTAGTGACAATGAAGTTAGCAGAAAAAATTATCAGGATAATTGTAATGATAATGAATGTAGCAGAAAATATTATCATAATAATTATAGTGATAATGGAGGTAGCATAAATGATAATCAGGATGATGGTTATAATAATGAATGCAGGAGCAATGATGATCAGGATGATGGTTATTATAATGAATGTAGCAGAAAAGATTTTCAAGATGATGGTTATAATAATGAATGTAGCAGAAACGATGATCAGGATGACGGTGATGATAATGGAGGTAGCAGAAAAGATGATCAGAAGGATGCTGAATGTAGCAGAAAAGATGGATGATCAGTATGATGGTGATGATATTGAAAGTAGCATGAAAGATGATCAGGATGATGGTGATGATAATGAATGAAGCAGAAAAGATTATCAGGATGATGGTGATGATAATGAATGAAGCAGAAAAGATTATCAGGATGATGGTGAGGTTAATGAATGTAGCAGAAAAGATTATCAGGATGATGGTGATGGTATTGAATGAAGCATGAAAGATGATCAGGATGATGGGAATGATAATGGAGGTACCAGAAAAGGTGATCAGGATGATGGTAATGATAATCGAGGTAGCATAAAAGGTGATCAGGATGATAGAAATGATAATGGAAGTAGCAGAAAATGTGATCAGAATGATGGTAATGATAATGGAGGTAGCAGAAAAGGTGATCATGATCATGGTGATGATAATGGAGGTAGCTGAAAAGATTATCAGGATGATGGGAATGATAATAAATCTAGCAGAAAAGATTATCAGGATGATAGAAATGATAATGGAGGTAGCCGAAAAGATGATGAAGATGATGGTGATGATAATGAAGGTAGCAGAAAAGATGATCATTATGATGGTGGTGACAATAAAGGCAGCAGAAAAGATAATCAGGATGATGGTGATGACAATGAAAGTAGCAGAAAGAATAATGATGATATTGACAAAGATGGTAGGAAACAAGATGATTATTGCGATAGTACAATGAAAATTGAAGAGAGGGTAATAGAGCGAAGATGATCATGAAAAAAAAGTATTAGGCTAATGGTGGAGACAACGAAGGTGCCAACACGGATGATCATGGTGATGGCGATGACAATAAAAGCTGCAGAAAAGATGACGGTGGTGACAATAAATGTGGCAGAAAAGATAATCATGATGATGGCGATGACAATGAAAGTTAGCAGAAAATAAGGCTGGTGATGGTGATGACAATGAAAGTTAGCAGAAAGGAAGGCTGGTGATGGTGATGACAATGAAAGTTAGCAGAATGGAATGCTGCTGATGTTGATGACAATGAAGTTTATAAAAATGATCATAAAGCTGATGGTAATGAAATAAAATCTGCATAAAGGATGTTAATGCTGACAGTGTTGACTATAAAGTAAGCAGAAAGTATTGTTGCTGACGGTGGTGACGAGAAAGTAGCAGAAATTATGAAAATGCTGATAGTTTTTAGAAAGGATGATGAAGCTGATGGTGATGAAAATACTAGAAAGTATGATGATGATGATGATGAGAAGGGAAGTAAACAAGGCACAAATTGTATTGACAATGAAAGTAAAGGTAGCAGAAATGATAATAACGCTTACTTTGGAGACAATATTGGTGTCAGATACGGAGACTGTAATGATGAAAATGGAGGTAAAAGTATTAACTGGGATGCTAACATCATCAATGGTGATAAGGAAATAGCACAGCTAATTTTGATGACGGGGGAGGAGGGTTAAATAGAAGTAAGTAAGGCATCTATCTGTCTGTTCCAGTTGCTGATTCCTTACTGATATGGGCTCAGGGTTGCTCACATTGAGCGTCATGACCTCTGTCTTCTTTAGGTTGATGTTCAAGCCCACCTGCTGGCTAAACTTATTAAGTCTGTCCGTTTTTTTCTGGATGTGTTGATGTGAATGTGCTAGCAGTGCAATGTCATCTGCATATTCCAGATCTTCCAATGTAGAAAATGTAGTCCATCTTATTCCATAGTCCATCTTCACATTCCTAGGAATGCATAGTAACACCAGACGGCGGAGCAAGAAAAGACATCAACAACAGAATGAACAAAGCAAGAACGGCCTTTTTTAGTCTAAACAACATCTGGAAGTCCTCTCAGTACAGCACAAGCACAAAATTAGGATTATATCAGAGCTGTGTGCTTTCTGTGCTTCTCTATGGCGCTGAGAGCTGGAGAGTTACAGAGAAGGAAATGTCGAAATTGTCCTCTTTTCACACAACATGCCTAAGAAAAATTCACAGAATCTTTTGGCCGAATACCATCACCAACCAAGATCTGCTTACTCGGAGCAAGCAAGAGGACATGCACACCATCAAAGCTTGCAGACACTGGAGCTGGGTTGGCCATGTCCTCAGAAGAGACCCCGATGCCATCACAAGAACAGCTATGCTATGGACCCCTGAAGGAAAACGAAAGAGAGGCCGACCAAAAACAACTTGGCGGAGGACTGTGGAGGCTGAGATGCAAAGAATGAACCAGAGTTGGGTCACTGTACGAAGGAGGCCGCCGACCGAGCAAAGTGGAATCAATTTGTTGTTGCCCTACAAGACGCCAGCAGGTGTAATGGCCACTGACTGTTTTGACGGTCGGCGGCTAAGGATCAAAGAAGAAGAAGGCATCTATACTAGAACAAAGGACCAAAAAAATACCTACATTACGGCCACAAGGCCTTCATTAGGGACAAATCAACAAAAACAAGTGATATAAATTGAGAAAATACATAACATAAAAAAAAAATTATATGACATGGAAATTGAAATTCTCGATGTAGCTGTGATCAATTCCAGTATGTACAAACTGGCTACTCAAAATGTTAAACATACTAAAGAGTATGCTGATGATGATGATGGAAGTAAAGAGGGCAACAAATTTATTTACAATGATAGTAAAGGTATAGAATTTGAGAACTAAGCTAAATACATAACATTTTAAAAAATCACATGACAAGTAAATGGACATTCTTGATGTTGCTGTGATCAATTTCAGTGTGGAAAAATTGGCTACTCAAAAAGATAATGATATGGCATAAAGTTAATGATGCTGAGATAATAATGATAGTATGACTGCTTTGACGGTCGGCGGCAAAGGATCAAAGAAGAAGAAATAACATAAACATTAACTTCAGTGTCATCCATTATACACTGTCCACATTTTATTTTGCAGAAGCTCAATAAAAAAAATTGTGGAAAAAAAATATGTCAGGTTTTCATAAGCAGATGCACCGAATAATGGAGCTCACTTAATGAAACAGATCTATGGAATGTAAAATAATAATTAATGAAAGATCAAAACCATACAAAATATTAGTGTCAAAGAGAGAGATATATATGATATATAGTGCTCATATTTTGTATGGTTAATAATATTTTCCTGCCATCATTGTCATTATCTTCATTATTCTTTCTGCTACTTTCATTGTCATCACCATCATCCTGATTATCTTTTCTGCTGCCTTTATTGTCACCACCATCATGATGATCATCTTTTCTGCTGCCTTTATTGTCACCACCATCATGATGATCATCTTTTCTGCTACCTTCATTATCATCTTCATCATCTTTTCTGCTACATTCATTATCATTTCCATTATCCTGATAATCTTTTCAGCTACCTCCATTATCATTTATATCATCCTGATAATCTTTTCTGCTAGATTCATTATCATTCCCATCATCCTGATAATCTTTTCAGCTACCTCCATTATCATCACCATCATCACGATCACTTTTTCTGCTACCTCCATTATCATTACCATCATCCTGATCACCTTTTCTGCTAATTCCATTACAATGAAAGCCACAACATAGATAATATTTGAATACAATAGCCAAAATGAAGTCAAAACAAAAGGAAAAATCAGCAAGTGAAAAGTATGTGTTCCATTACGACAAAGCAGAAACTGTTGGAGGTCCATTACCGTCAGGCAATTTCCTTGTGATGTAAATACAGCTTTTATTTGTTGTAAATTGTAGCAATGAACCCAAATAAGCATATCCTCCATCTTCCGGTTATGGTGCATTCATTTTTTTCCTTGTTCAATATTTTTAAGCAGTCACTAGCTTCACTCAGATGTAGAGCCGCCATGCATTTGTTTACTATCTCATCTTTCTATATTTCTTTAACTCCCACCAGGTACATGTTCTATCCTTGTTATCTTATAGTTTTCTCTTCAATTGATTTCTTGTTTTTATCTTTTTCCTTTCCCCCCTTGATGGTTGTTTTTCCAATGGAAAAAAACTGCAGTTCAAATTCTCATACGCCACTACTAGAAAGCTGCTCTGTAAGTTCTCATGTGTCATTAGAGATAAGCTACTCACAAAGATGATATAAGTCAACAGAGAGCTGCTATAAAAGTTCTCGTATGCCAAGAGAAATACAGCTGCTCATAAAATTCACATATGTCAGAAGAGAGCTGCTCTTACAAGTCTCAAATGTCAACAAAGATATGGCTGTTCTCAAATGTCATAGGAGAGCTGTTCTCAGAGTTCTCATGTGTCAAGACAGGTACATCTACTCTCAAAGTTCTCATATGCCTAAATAGATACATCGACTGTCAGTTCTCATTTGTCAACAATGAAACAGCTACTCTCAAAGTTCTCATATGTGATGAGAGAGCTGTTCTCAGACTTCTCTTATGTCAAGAAAGATATATCTACTCTCAAAGTTCTAATTTGGATACATGTACTCTCAGTTCTCATATGTCAACAATGAAACGGCTACTCTCAAAGTTCTCAAATGTCAATAAAGAGCTGCTCTCAAAGTTTTCATATGTCAAGAGAGATAAGCTACTCACAAAGTTCTCATGTGTGACAGAAAACTGCTCTCAAAGTTCTCATCTGTGATTAGCAATAAGCTACTCTCAAAGTTGTCATAAGTCAACAGAGAGCTACTATAAACGTTTTCAAATGTCAAGAGATATACAGCTGCTCACAAAATGCTCATATGTCAAATGAGAGATGCTCTCAAAGTTCTCAAATGTCAACAGAGATACAGCTGCCTCAAACTTCTCATATATCAACAAAGAGCTGCTCTCAAAGTTCCCATATGTCAATAGAGAGCTGCTATCAAAGTTCTCATGTGTCTAGAAACATACATCTACTCTCAAAGTGCTCATATGTCATAAGAGAGCTGCTGTCAGAGTTCTTTTGTTCAAGCTAGATAAACAGGTTTTTGTAATTCGTTAAAAGTAGCATTGTTCGCTTTTTTACCTTTCTTGCTACCTGTCAGTCACATTCGTGTCGACTTGATTTTTCTCATTGCTACACTATGTTTCCATTGTCTGGAGATGCTTATTGTTCCGTTGAAATATTTTTTCTTCGACGATCTTTTCTCTTGTTAGAATTTGTATCAATATCAGAGATAATTAGCAAGTGATTTTGCACTGAACAAGGTCTCGGATCGAATCTTGTGTATCCCCTGCAAAATTAGCTTGAGTTTTGTAAACAACGTTACAGCCAAGCCCGTTTATGAGAGCTCATTACTGAATAGCTGAAGTGAACTGCCCCGCCCGCCCCCCCCCCCCCCCCCCCCCCCCCCCCCCCCCCCCCCCCCCCCCGCTTGTACAACAGTGTTCAAAATTAACCAATGAAAATTTATTTATTTATTTTAGAGATGAAATGGCTCTAAAAAGAGTTGATTCTGCTTCATTCATGGATTTGAATAACAAAATATTTTCAAAATTCATGCAAAAAAAAACAAACGCTCGTTTATACAGTTTTACATTTTGCACATATAATCCTGGAATCCCCAGGGTAAGAGAGGTAGACCAAGGAACACATAGAGAAGAGAACTGGAGACAGGGCATGCATAAGACAAGGAAAGACCTTGAGCTGATGGCATGGGACACGAAAACTTGGCATACATTTGTTAATGGTGTATGCCTGAAGGATGGTGATGGTGATGGTGAATACACTGACCTATCACACTTTAAACAGTTTTATCACATCATTCACAATTGTTTTATAGAATATAAGCATACAGAACTGTTCTAACATGAATGTACTTTCCAGAGGAGTTATATCTAAATTTGGTATTTTCAATGTAAACCTTCATTTTGGAGTGTAACTTCCCCTTAAAGTGGACTTGTTTCATTGGTTGGATTGTAAAGACATATATTTGTAACCTTTTCAAAGTTTACACTTCATTTTGAAGAAAAAAATATTAAACAACTGTTTATTTTAATTTAACAGTTCACTGCTCATTTGGACCATGATGGCATAATGCCAGAATTCACATTTCTGTAAAAGACACTGAAAGCAAACTGGGTTTTCTACTAATCCTCAAGCTCTTATATATATATATAAGACAATATGACTCATGCCAGATGGAAGATTATTTCAGCATTATTATTGGGTTGTTTTTTTTTCAAACTGTATATGTAATTTAAATGCAATTTTTCAGTTATTTCACAAAAGCAATTCAAATACTACGGTTTTTTTTTTTTTTCAATTTGTCAGAAATTTATTCCAATATGTAAATAAAGAAAGACAGAACGAAAAATGAAAATATACATAATGTAGTAATATGTCAATATTTTGCACAAACCAAGTTTTAAAATTCAAGAAAATAAAATATAGCTTCAATGTAATAAATCAATCATACTGTAACTCATAAACATAGTACACAATCCATAAAGCTGGATTTGATTTATACATGAAAGTATAGGCATGGAAAAAAACGTAGTGGTAAAACATGATACACTGTGACTGAGTAAGTCATCAGTTAGTGCCACAATGCAGCCCTTGGTCTAAAATCGCCAAGCTGAAAGAAATGGAGGAAGATCATGAAATACATGAACACATTGAATCATGGAAGATATGAAAATAAGCACACGGCCCTTGATAGGAGGCTTCGTGAGATGTAGAAGGCATATGATCAAAAGTGTCTGAGACGTGAAGATGAGGTGATAATGATGATACAATATTATCATTCCTCACTGGAAATGTAAGTATTTAAATTCAAATTACTCCAGATCTGATCCTTTAGCTGACTTCTTTTCATAAACATTATATCAGAATGAATAGAATTAATCAACATGGAGAAGAGAAATGTGGCAACTGCAACACTTTCTCGGCATCACTTATTGAGTTACTAGTTTCTGAGGCAGATGAAATACAAGTTAATCCTCAAGCTCTTGATAGTACTGTTCCAGCTTCTTGCCAATGTCTGCAGCTCTGGGACGTTGCTTTGGATCCTGTTCCCAACACTGTGTCATGAGCTCTGTCCAGAATGTTGGAGGCGAGTGGACAATTGTTAGACTTGGTCGCCAGCCAGCTTCAACTGCAATCTGGCAAGATTAGAATCAGTAAGATATAATATATTTCACATAACTGACTATGGTCGATGTGACCTGACATAGTGTAATTATGATAGGTAAAGACTATTTGAACTCTTGAGGAAAGCAGTGCTTAGGATAAGCTGCCATACCAGGTAAAATAAAGAAGTAGTCCTCTGCAGGGAACTTCAATGTTGAAACCGAAATCACTGGAGTGAAATATGAAAAAGTGAAAAATTTGAAAAACCAGTTGGTGAATAGAAATGAAGGCCTTATACTTTACCCAGAGAGACAATGATTAAGTATATACGTGTGCGACATGTACATGCTAATATCGCTGCTTTTCCGTACACCTTCGCTTTCCCCTCTAGCGTGTATAATTTTTGCTACGAAAAAAACCCACGCAAATCGACTGACTTGACTCATATTTAGCCATGCCTATTTCTTTTGTTTACAGGCTGACATTCTTTTACCTATGTTCGACAGGCTAAGATAACAGCCAGCGAGAGCCATGATTCGCTTATCATAAATTATCACGCGAGCTGATAGCATTGCTGACAGACAGGAGCGCACGCAGGATAATATGGAGCTTTGAAGTTCTCTACAATGGGACAGAAATCCTGTGATGTTGTACATACAGGGAGACAATTGCTAAGATCAGAAATCTTTGTTGTCGATTGGAACGTCGAACAGAGGGACCGTAAAAATTCTTTATCTCGGGAACGAAGTTTCTTGATTTCCTTGATATGGCCGTAGGTGTGATTTCTGGCACCAGTTAGCGATATCACAGCTTTTCCGTATTTATACTCGGTACCTCCAAAGTCAGTTATCTAATCGCTTAAGATTTTTTTGAAATATCTAGCTCGACAGTCTAGAGCCATTGTACAAAGTGGATTATTTAGATTTTGTGGAGATAGTTTCATTTTTCTGTTTTGCGGTAATAGATATTAGCCTTTAAGTGATTTAATGTGTTAAGTTCCCCATTATATCCCTCAGAGATTTTCTGTGTTAATTGACTAGCGTATTAAATATCATCATCATAACCCTCCACTCCCAAAGGAGCATAGGCCTTCAACAAACACATGCCAAGTCCTCCTGTCACGTGCCATCATCTCAAGTTCTTTCCATGTTCTCCTCATCATTTTCACTACTGTTTCTAGCTATCTTCTTCATGTGCTTCTTGGCCTACCTCTGCCTCTCTTGCCCTGGGGGTTCCAGAACAAGGACTGCCTTGTAATGCTATCAACAGGTTTCCTCAGTGTGTGTCCTATCCATCGCCATCATCTTCTTCTCATCTCTTGTTCCACTGGCACTTGTCTAGTTCTTGTCATCAGTTCCACGTTGGTAACCTTCTCATACCATTTTAATCCCTCTATTCTACGCAAGCATCCATTTATGAAAGTCTGTAGCTTTTTGATTGTTGTCTTTGTTGTTCTCCACGTCTCAGAGCCATACAATAGGACTAACTTGACATTTGAGTTGAAGATTCTTATTTTCGTGTTGGATCCGATTTCTCTTGATCTCCATATATTTCCCAATGCAATGAAAGCTCCTCTTGCCTTTTTGTATTCTCATTTTGATATCGCTGTCTGTCCCTCCAACTTTGTCTATATTACTGCCAAGATATGTGTACGATTCTACATCTTGTATTGGTGCTTCTTCAAGTTCAACCCTGTTATCATTACCTGCATTTATTCTCATTATTTTTGTCTTTTCCCTGTGTATTTTCAGACCCAATTGCCGTGACCTCTCATCGAGTGTTTTCAATTTGTCCTGCATCTGATAACGGTTATGGGACAGAAGAGCCAAGTCATCAGCAAAATCCAGATCATCCAACTGCGTAGTCATAGTCCACTGGATTCCATTTCTGTTGTCGATGATCTTATAACCCATTCTATTAATAATAATAATAATAAATTCTTTAAGCACCAAACACGGCGCATAAGACAGAAACCAGTGCTCTCCAGGTTGTTCGTTGTGACGCCACTCCTCTTAGCTCTTGCACATTATTTAGGCCCAACGTTCTTCCTTCTCTTATTATTGTTCTTCTGTTTCTTTTGGTCTTCCTTTTTTCCTCTTACCCTCAGGAACCCAAGTGAGTGCCTGTAGTGGTATTCTGTTGTTTTGCATTCGTAGGACATGACTGATATATGACCATCGTCTTTTCCTTATATAGTCGGAGACATATTTCTGCCTAGAGTCTTCTTATTTGTCGATTAGTCTTGAATTCTTTCCAACTGATGTTCATGAGTTTTCTAAGACATTTGTTCTCGAATGTATTCAGCTTGCTCTCCAATGATTTTGTTATTTTCCAACTCTCACAGCCGTATGTTAACAATGAGATAACATTTGAATTAAACAGACGAAGCTTGATATGTATATTCAATGATCGTAATTTCCAAGAACTCCGCCAATGCCGGTCCCAAGCCCGGATGAAAAAGGAGGAGGGCGGCCTGCATGGAGGCCGTAAGGAGGCAGCCCCTCCACCATGCAAAGGCACAACAGGCCAATCACCTGTTTGCTTTAAATCAAGATTACTAGCACCCAATTAAGATGGTTTGGCCATGTCTGCAGAATGGGAGAAGATCGGATACCACGACAAGCATGGGAAACAAAGAGCCAAGGATCCAGACCCCGAGGACGACCCAGAGTCCGCTGGGAGGACAACATTAGACAATCTTTGAAGGATCGAGGACTAGAATGGACAGCCGATAGGATAGTCTGGCGCTCTCTCTTCCAAACCTCTACACCTCATGGTAGAAGGGGAACGACTAAGTAAGTAAGTAATTTCCAAATGTTAGATAATCTATTGAAGGCGCTAGCTGCCAAAGCAATTCTAGTATGGATTTCTCTTGTTGTGTCACCATCCTGAGTCATTTTACTGCCTAAATAATTGAAACTTTCAACTTTCTGTAGTTTTTCCCCGTTCAAGATGATATCAAAGGTCTCGTTAGAAAAGTTCATAGCTTTAGTTTTAGAGGCATTTATTTGAGACCTATTTTAACCGAGAGATGACACCAATTATTTACTGCTTCTTGGGATTGTCTGGGTGTTGAACTTAAGAATGCTAAATCATCTGCGAAATCCAGGTCCCCCAGGAATTTTCCATTTGTCCATTTTATACCTAATTGTTCATTGTGGGTATAGTTTCTCATAACCCAATCAATAGCTATTCCAAAAAGTAGTGGTGACATAAGTAAGAAAAGAAATGGTGACAAGAGGCATTCCTGTCGCACTCCTGTTCTTATCCCAAACGGTTCTGTAAGCTGTCCTTCGTGAAGAACTCTGCATGTCATGTCTTCATATGTTTTCTTTATTAAATTAATGATCTTCAGGGGAACTCCATAATGCCTCATCAATTTCCAAAGTGATTCTCTGTCTACACTGTCAAATGCCTTTTCGTAGTCCACAAATCCGATGTATAGTGGTGAATTCCATTCCAGACTTTGTTCAACTATTATTCTCAAAGTGACTATGTGGTCTGTACATGCTGTGTTTTGTCGAAAACCTGCTTGTTCATCTCTCAGTTTCTTGTCTATGGACTCTTTTAATCTTTCAAGGATAATCCTGTTTAATACGTTTCCTGACACTGATAGTAACATTATTCCTCTATAATTGGTGTACTCTTGTAAATTTCCCTTCTTAGGCAACTTAACCAGATATCCTTCCTTCCATTCTGCTGGTATCTCTTCCTTTTCCCAGACTTTACCAAGTAATTTATATAACATCTCTGTAGCCGTGTCGATGTCTGCTTTTATGGCCTCTGCTGGAATGCCATCAGGTCCAGCCGCTTTTCCATCTCTTAGAAGCTTTATGGCTTTCTTTATTTCTTCCTTCGTTGGTCTTTCATCGTTAATTTGTAGCTCTTCTTCTGCTGGCTGGATGTCCAGGGGGTGTTGTGGAGCTGGTCTATTGAGAACGTCACCAAAATATTATGTCCACCTCTTCATTTGCTCTTGTATATTGCTGAGCAGTTTTCCATTCTTGTCTTTTATGAAGCAACTTGTTTGCTTGTATTTCCCTGTCAGCTTCTTTGTGCTGCTATACAGTTCTCTCTTATTTCCTTTGGCTGCAGCATCTTCTGCTTCTCTTGCCAACTCCTCAATATACTTCCTCTTGTCTCTTTTGATACTTCTTTTTACTTCTTTGTTTACTTCTGTGTACACTTCTTGAGCCTTGGCTTTGGAACTTCTGGTTTTGCTTGTGTTTAAATCTGCTTTCTTGTTTTTTCTGTCTTTTATCTTTTTGATGGTTTCTGTTGTTATCCATGCTTTTTGTTGTCTTTCCATTTTCCCCAGTATTTCTTCACATGTCTCATTCCATACCGTTTTAATTTGCTGCCAATAGTCTTCTGTATTCTCTACATCTTCCAGCTGTTGGAGCACTTGGAATTTGTTGGATACTGTGACCGCAAATTTGTCTCTTGTTTCTTGATTTCTTAGATGTCCTAAGATGTTTTAAAAGTGGCTGTTATTATTCTGGGTCCAACAGCTTCCCATTCAATGAGTGCTTTCTGTGCTACCGGGGCCCGAAAGGGGAGCAAAGAATAGTAACACTGTTCCCTTCCATGCATGTCGTAGAAAGCGACTAAGGAGGGTTGGGCATGGGGCTGGTTACCCCATCCTGTAAAAAAATTTAAACCACAAAAACTTCAACAAATATGTTCAAGTCAAATAAGGAAAATAAAACACAGCCATCCAAGACAGGGAAAGGTCCTCTCGCAGGGAGGCGTATGATGCAACACAGAGAAAGCCGAAAGGAGTCTGTGTTGCTGACTAACCTTCTTTCTTCTAGGAAAACTTCCAGATTTGGCACCTGGAAAGTTTGGGCATTAAACGAACAAGGGAAAGTGGCACAAGTAGCAGCAGAAATGAGGGACTATAAAATCGAGGTTCTGGGAATGTATGAAACAAAGTGAAAGGGGGTAGACAGGAAAAAACTCATCACAGGTGAATTGGTGCTGTCTTCGGGACATGAAGACGAAAGTTCACACCACAGTGAAGGGGTAGCTCTTTTGTATTAAATAACATGTGGCTAATTTTTTTCAGCTGTAACGTAAATTTAATCACTCGCTATCAACCAGAAAGAGATGTTTTAAATGACAAATAAATACACTAGGCAACTGACTATTGATGGAATATAAATTTATTTCAAATTCATTACGTGTAATTGTGTAAGTGTCTAGTGTAATATCATGTGGCGAAACAAATAGCTGGTAATGACAAGCGATATTTGTAAAGTAGTCATAATTAAATTTTTAACACTGATATTGTGCGCTGAGAGTTTTACCGGGGGGGGGGGGGGGGGGGGGGGGGGGGGGGGGGGGGGGGGGGGAGGGCATGCCTTAAACCCAATCCATCCCAGATGAGCAAAGCGTGATAAGATAAGCTAAGAGACGTGTGCTTTTAATTTAATTAAATGACGGAGTGAATAAGAGATCTTACTTTGCACGTGATAGGTTAGGGTATTGATATTGTGATTAAATGTTTTGTTTTCTCCTAAATCGAGTACTGATCACAAACCAGCCTGCCAGCGGCCTGAGTCAGAGTCTAAATCTAGATCTGAATCTGAGTCTAGGTCTATGACTAATAGTACCAGTAACATTCTTATTTAATATCGGATCTTCGAGGTTGACCTGTTTGGTCCTCTTGCTTCATCCAGAGAGAGAGAGAGAGAGAGAGAGAGAGAGAGAGAGAGAGAGAGAGTCCAAACGTATAAACAATAAGAATAAGTATAACTGGACATATAAGATACCCAGATTTTACATTCAATTATATTTTGCCCGCTGTGGCAAAATATCAAACATAACACTGTCCCGACTACTGACCATTGTGTTGTCAAGAGGATTTATCCAGAAAGATTTACCCACTAGACCTTTCATTTAACTATTGGAAGTACTAACTACTGTCTACTGTGAACACTAGATCTTGGTAATTATTTTGCTACTTGAACTATCTGATGTGACATTTTCATATCTAATAATCACCACCAAAGTAAGCATTCCCCAATTAGGAGGATTAATTATTCGTGGAAGAACTGGGGCTCACTTCGGCGAAACACAACACTGGATTCTGTTACATGTACCATGATGATATGTTCAAGATGTTGTTAAACAACTAGTAGGTAAGCGAGATTGAATGTGGCCACAGACTGACAAAAGTGTGAATCAGAGGAGTAAATAATTTTATTTGTATAATCATTCTACCCACTTCTTTATTTGCTCGCTAATACTGTTATTTTTTTCAGGATGGATTAACTAGGAACTCTGTTCTCTACGTTATCGTCTATTTCTATACCATAGCGTTAATCTTTTGACCTTTTGGGGTTATTAACTTTCTTGTGGGATCTTGTCTTAACAGAGGGGATTGCACTTATGAATTTATTTTCCAAATTATGTAACCTACGATTTTATGGATATATATGTTGGATGTTGTGAACAGTTTTATATGATAATAAACTTAACAAAACTTAATTACTTGTGTTGGTCAGCTCCGCCCATATCCATACTCTATTTACTATAGTTTCACATTTGTGCGTCTTGTTGTCGTCACTTAACTGTGTGTGTGTGTGAGTGGTTAAACGTATATGTTAAATGTGCGGAAAGTACAATTGTCTGATAACAAATTACACTCGTAAAGATAGGCTGGACTAGAGTATCTTCTCAATCCAGTGACAGATTCTACCTTTAATTAAACTATTCACTCGTGAAATCTATTTCTTATACCTTATTTCTCACTGAGTTACCACTTTTTCAGTTCTATTCAGATGGGACCAGAATATATATCAAATACCTATCCATATTTACGACAAGGTCAATTTAAAATACATTTACCATACTTACAGAGAACTGTGGTAATGAAAAGGAAGCTACAAGATGCTGTACTATCAACCATATCATGAGGAATCAGTCCATGGGTTTCTATTAAACAACAATCGTAAAGAGTAGGCCTATCAGGCCACTGCCCTGGAAAGATTAGAAACCTCCCCACAACAAAAATATTTATAGAATGTGTGATTCTTAACACATTGGGATTCTCGCCGGTGCTACGGAGTTCGTGCACTGAGCTGAGATCCTCCTTGTGTGATCTAAGGGAGGAGATTGGAGCACTGATGTAGTAGTCCATGTGCAATGAAGATGTCCTTAAAATCAAACCAAATCTAATTTCAAACTAGTCCTCTCCCTTCAGCACTTAAAAGCGTGGTAAACCCAGGTTTAAAGGTACTTTGATCACATTACCAGTGAAAGCCCACATGTTAGCTATCAAAAATCACTTTATTCATGAACTGCGTAAGACGGAAAGTTTTTTGTTTGTTTTTGGAAGTGAAGTTAACTTACTTACTTAGTCGTTCCCCTTCTACCGTGAGGTGTAGAGGTGAAGTTAACACGTAGTACAATATTCTGTTAACATTTTCCTGAGATTCTAGGATGTAGATCGTGCGGCAACAGATAACAGTTACATATAAGCTGGACTTATATGTCAAATTCCAGATACTCTAAAACTTGAAAAGAGACATGATTTTAACAAGATAGATCTTCTAAGAGCTCAATATTTCTAAAGTAAAATACCTCAGCATCTGAGTTGTCTACTGCGGCTATATAGGAACTTAGTGATTATTAATTCTTCTTCCGTCTTATTCCCTGAAGCAAACAGTTTCATAGCATACTGGGAGTTATATAGCGATTTTATTTTTATTTATTATTTTTTGGGGGTTTAAAGGAAATGCTATGCAATTCAGTTTTCTTCAGTAGCTGAAGCACTTTATTATGATAATAATGTCATTCAAGGTATCAGGGTCCCTTCTGGGGACGTGGCCAACCCAACTCCAGCGTCTGCCAGCTATGATGGTGTGCATGTCCTCCTGGTTACTCCGAATAAGTAGTTCTTGGTTGCTGATGGTGTTTGGCCAAAAGATTCTGAGAATTTTCCTTAGGCAGATTGTGTGGAAGGAGGACAGTTTCGACATTTCCTTCTCTGTTACATTCCGCACCATAGAGAAGCACAGAAAGTACACAGCTCTCATACAGTCTTAATTTGGTGTTTGTGCTGTACTGGGAAGACTTCCAAATGTTGTTGAGAATAGCAAAGGCTGTTCTCGCTTTATTCATTCTGCCATCACAACATTTATACCATCACAAGAACAGCTATGCTATGGACCCCCGAGGGAAAGCGAAAGAGAGGCCGACCAAAAGCAACTTGGCGGAGAACTGTGGAAGCCGAGATGCAAAGAATGAACCAGAGTTGGGGCACTGTACGAAGGATGGCCGCCGACCGAGCAAAGTGGAATCAATTTGTTGCTGCCCTACAAGACGCCACCAGGCGTGACGGCCGATGACTGCTTTGGCGGTTGGCGGCTATGGATCAAAGAAGAAGAAGAATGTCATTGAAGCTAATAATGATAGCACAGATGATAAAACTATAATATATTTGTGATGATGATGAGGTTAATGTCAGTAATGATAATGATACGACTGATGACAATACCAACTTACTTTCAGTCCACATTGAATCTCATTGGCTACATACTGGGAGAGATCTTTCCCGTACCACAGCTCCCACATGATCATTGCCAAACTGGAGGATCAGAAGAATTTCAAGAATTAATTTTACATTGATATACAGTGCTATAATTGGCAGACATAGAATGATGAAGAATGTGTGCTACAGATTAGACTAAATGTAAATAGTCATGAAATTATCAGCCATAGACTGGAATAATTTATGAAGATGTAGATTATTTCACATAGATCAGACATGATGCACTGAGTGATGAAGGTTGTTTCCTGTAAATTAGACATGACGCACTCAGTGATGAAGGCTGTTTCCTGTAAATTAGACATGCCGCACCGAGTGATGATGGCTGTTTCCTGTAAATTATACATGATGCACTGAGTGATGAAGGTAGTTTCCTGTAAATTAAAAGATGATGCACTGAGTGAAGACGATTGTTTCCTGTAAATTAGATATGTTACACTGAGTGATGAAGATTGTTTTCTGTAAATTAGACATGATGCACTGAGTGATGAAGATTGTTTCCTGTAAATTAGACATGATGCACTGAGTGATAAAGGTTCATGCAAATTAGACATGATGCACTGAGTGATGAAGGTTGTTTCTGTAAATTAGACATGATACACTGAGGGATTATTGTTATTGTTTAACTAGAGCTGCCGAGCTTCTCGCTCATTTGCAGCTAATACCAAGTTGAAGACGTCTTTGGTGTTATCTACACCGTAGATCTAGGCTTTTCCTGTGGCTTTTCTGCCATTCTGAAATGTGCTGAATTGAGGTCATGCGCTCCATTTTCTCCAGCTTGACTTGCATTCAAAGGATCGTCAGTTCTGACCCCAAGCAAGAAGTAAAAAGCGTGAGGCATAATGTGCATTCCCCACCAATAAAGGGGGTTCTCCAACTATGCAGAGCTAAAATACTATGCACTGGTGCTGGGCTCTCCCGAGGAAATATTACGTCCTGCACAGAGCCATTTCTCAGCTCTCACTACCTATCACTGGGTCCATATTGAGATCCTATTGCATGTAGTCTACCAGATCAAAGCCAAAGAATTACGCCGGTGGCTAAAGTGACTTCTCTAACCTTATGTGCAATGCTGGGTTCTCAACAAGTTTCACCACAGGGGAATTACTGGAGGTATGTGCAAGATTTCAAGAGTCAATGAGGGTGTAATTAGCCTCACAGACAGAGGTTTACTTCCACATATGTATAATGTAGCATTGTGCATAGCTGGTGGTCATATAAGGATGGCTCAAGATATGCCTCCATGCATATGTTCTAGGGATGAAGACTGAAGATTATTTCCCACAGATTGTACATGATAACCTAAGTGACAAGATTACTTCCTCCTGTAGACTTAACAGGAAGTACTGACAATGGTGAATGTTAATGACTATACATCTGATGAGATCCCGTGTGAAATCAACTTTATAGCTAAATTACTTACCCGTAGCTAATTTGAAAGTTATGCATCATGTTAATGCAGCAGAAGTTTGAAATCATTGTAGAAAAACAAACAGAAAAACTTCACATTTCCCAAAATATTATAGTAACTTCATAACCTGTGTTTATAAATGTCAAAAGTAAATGTATTAACTATTTACCTGTAAATGTCAACTTTGGTATCATATTTATCATTTAATAGTAAAACCTCTGGTGCCATGAAGATTGGGGTGCCAACACCACAGGTTGCAATGTCTTTAACTTTCATGGCTAGGCCAAGATCAGCTATTTTCACCTCATCCTGAGCATTCAGCTGAAAAAATATTGAGTAATGTATGATCTCTGTGAAAAAATATTTTCTGAAATGTTCTAAAGTGTCTCTGACAGCGGAAGCTTACTTTCAAATGTTGATCTATGTTTGTAACAGCTGAAACACACTATTGAACATGATCAATGATGTTTGTGACTGCTGAAACATGCAGTTCAGCATGATCTATTATGTTTGTGACAGCTGGAACAGATGGTTCAGTATGATCTAATTGTAACAGAATGGGGCGGCCCCTATCGATTTTTGTTTCACTCCGGCAGGATTGGCTTATTTGTGGTACTGATTTTATTGTGTGCTTTCATTTGTCACAATTTCTTTCTTTCTTTTTCTGCTATGTGTAGCAGATATTATGTATTTTCCCTCTTACACCCTTCTCAGGGATAAGTAGACACCGCACCGGATATCAGTACACATATTAACATGTCAATCGCCTCAGCGCAGTGCTTAATCACTGATAAGACGTGGGTATGCGCATCACCAAAGTTTGGAATACGGAGAGACAACTGATGGACGGACACAGATAAAAGATTACTTTTTGATAAAAGTAATGATTGTTATATTGGAAACATGTTTTTATATGAGTTTATCGATGTGTTTGTAAGTTTGTACCCAAGGGAAAGCGGATGTGTACAGCCCATTTTCAGAAAAGTAATGTTTGAAATTTTGCATTATCTGAGTCATCAGATTGGCTGATCCTTTGAGGCGCGCATAACAAAGCGTGGGAAGGCAGTGAATATAATCTAACCATTATCTCAAGCTATTTCACTTCAGAAATCGCTCGCCAAGATACCAGACCTTGCTAAACTGAAGAATTAGATATCCAAATTTTGTCTTAAACATACCGGACACTTTTATTGCAGAATTTTGGACGGACTTTCATAGCCCAGGAAATCTCTTTAATATTAAGTAAGGAAACCGAGACTGATGAAACTGAAGGACCACACACGAAATCAGAGAGGGAACTTATTAAATTAACGACACCCCAGAAGCGTGTAAGAGGCCGATTCAAGTCTCTTTTATTCATCTGAGCAAAAAGTCTATGAGCCAGGATTGGCGTAAGTTGTGATTTACATTTCATATTTTATTACTAACATATGAACTAACATATATATATATATATATTTGTGTATGTATGTATGTGTGTGTGTGTATGTGTGTATGTATGCATGTATGCATGTATGTATGTATGTATGTATGTATGTATGTATGTATGTATGTATGTATGTATGTATGTATGTATGTATGTATGTATACATTGGATACTGGAATGTAAGAACTATGTATCAAGACGGAAAATTGGAAGAAGTAATTAAAGAAATGGATAATTATAAGTTGGACATATTGGGTGTCAGCGAGTGTAGATGGACGGGGAAGGGCATAAAATATATTTCAGAAGAAAAAAAGCAAATTATATACTCTGGTAGTAATGATAATCGTCACACAGAGGGAGTAGCCATCTTAATGACACAGAAAGCAGCAGCATCGCTTATCAGCTGGGTACCTATTAATGAGAGGCTAATATTAGCTAGATTTCAGACAAGATTTTTCAAGCTCTCAATTGTACAATGTTATGCACCAACTAACGACGCTCTTGATACCACAAAAGATGACCTCTATGAAGCACTTCTAAGTACCATCAACACAATACCCAAGCATGACATAATAGCAGTCATGGGCGATTTTAACGCCAAAGTAGGTGACAACAACGATGGAGTACAAAGATATCTCGGTACTCATGGCATAGGCTGTATGAATCAAAATGGCGAAAGACTTCTAGAACTTTGTGAAATATCAAACCTCGTTGTGGCAGACACCATCTTTCCACATAAGAATATCCACAAGATAACATGGAATTCACCTGATGGCAGAACTAAGAACCAGATAGATCACTTCTGCATAAGCGCAAAATTTCGCTCATCAGTTCAAGACGTTAGAGCATACAGAGGTGCAGAGATCGGAAGCGATCATAACCTCTGCATAGCTAAACTGAGAATTAAACTGAAGAAGTTATACCAACCGAATAAAAAAAAATAGAAGAATAGATGTACACAGACTGCAATCAAATGATATAAAGGAGGAATATAATGTCAAAATGAACAACTATTTCGATGCTTTAGGCAAAATTGACAACGATATCACCACCAAGACAATCGATACTAAATGGGAACAACTGAGAACAGCAATGACAGAAGCAGCTGTAGCGACCACCGGATACCTAGTACAAAAAAAAAAAAAATGGATGAGAGAAGATACTTGGGATAAAATACAAGAAAGGAAAACAGCAAAACTTAAACTACTAGCGGCAAGTACACATAATGCAGTTGAATCTTGCAAACTAACTTATAACTTGTTAAATAAAGAAGTGAAGACAAAAACTCGAAGAGATAAAAGACATTTCATCAATGAACTGGCCGTAGAAGCTGAAAATGCTGTAAGAACTGGTAACAGTAGGTGCCTTTATCAAATTACAAAACAACTATGTCACCAGCCTACTGCTATGGAAACACCTGTTAAAGGTAAATTAGGGAATTCAATACCAACAGAAAAAGAACAAATGAAGAGATGGGCTGAGCACTTCATGGAGATGCTAAACAGACCACCACCAACAGTAACACCTGATTTTAATAATGAAACACCCACAACCACCTTGCCAATAACTTGCGATGAATTCACGCTGGACGAGATCAAACAAGCCGTTAAAAGATTTAAAAATTTTTAAGCTGCTGGAGTTGACGAAATTTCAGGGGAAATGATTAAAGCAGTTAATGACAACAACCTCTTGAGAATTTTAGATATTATAAATGAAGTATGGAGAGAAGAACAACCACCACAACAATGGAAAGACAGTATTATTGTAAAGTTACCGAAGAAAGGTGATCTATCAGACTGTAATAACTGGCGTGGTATATCTCTATTATCAGTACCTGGAAAATTATTATGTTGCATGATGTTAGAAAGACTTAAATTGCATGCTGATGAAAAGATCAGAGAAGAACAAGCGGGTTTCAGGCCGAAACGATCATGTATTGATCAAATATTCACACTAAGAACAATTACACTGACTAACAAAAAAAAAATTTTTTTTTCTTTCTCTAACATTTCTATGTTTTTCTGGTCAATTTTAATGCGCTGTTTTTAAATCTGCAAACCGTTTTTCTCTATCAGGTCGGGATCTCTAGAAATACACAATTGAAGTTTTTTAACAATGCATACAGTATTACAACATCATTTGTACAAGAAGTATAACAGTTATGTAGGCTTGAATTTCTTTGCAGTCGACTTTCATCGGTGAATGGCATGTGGTACATCGCGATGAAGCATCCAACAATAATCGGCAAGCATGGTCACACTCCACCGTCCTTGATAACGTGACTCCATTACGGCGATATCTTGATGGAATCGTTCTCCATGTTCATCGCTGACTTCGCCAAGGTTGTCAGGGAAAAAGTCAAGATGCGAATCGAGCAAATGGATTTTGAGGGACATGTTACAGCCCATTATTCTGTATGCATGTATGCACTGCTTAACAATATGCACATAGTCGACAGATTTGTGATTTCCCAGAAAGTTATCGACGATCGATTTGAATGCCATCCATGCGCGAAGTTCACTACCATGTAACAAGTTCTCGAATTGTTTGTCTGCAATAACTTTCCTAATCCGAGGTCCTACAAAGATACCTTCCTTTATCTTTGCATCGCTAATCTTTGCATCGCTAATTTGCGGAAACTTTTCTCGAAGATAAGTGAAAGCTTTGCTCGTTTTATCTAACGCTTTTACGAAATTCTTCATGAGCCCCAACTTTATATGTAACGGTGGTAAAATGATGCTGTCTTTGTTAACCAATGGCTCGTGTATTACATTTTTATGCCTGTGCTGCATACGATCCCTGATAGGCTACACCTTTCTTGCATAATGTTCCTGTCTGTTGCGGCTGTCCCATTCACATAGGAAGCAACAAACTTTAGTATACCCAGTTTGCATGCCCTTGAGAATTGCAATGACCTTTAGGTCTCCACAAATCCGCCATTGGTAGTCATTGTACTTTATTTTTGCCAAAAGTATAGCCATATTGTCATAAGTTTCTTTCATATGAACAGAGTAGGCGACTGGAATTGATGAAAATAAATTTCCATTATGCAATAACACGGCTTTTAGACTAGTCTTGGAAGAGTCGATGAAAAGTCGCCATTCGTTGACTATGTGCTCATGACCGAGGTGCACCATTAGACCTTTTACATCTTTGCAATAGCAAATGTCATCATCCATCTCAAAGTATTGAACAAGTTCTCTGTGTCTATGACGAAATTTAGATATCGGAGTATTGGGCGCTAAAAGATTCCATTCTTTGAGTCGCGAACCGAGTAATTCTGCTTGTCCTTTGGGGAGAGCGAGATCACGTATTAGATCTGAAAGTTTTGAATGGTTAATTAAGTGAACACCATCATTCACCGGTATATAATCCGAGTCAGAATTAGTTTCTAAAGCAGGTAAACTATCACTTTCTGATGGTTCATTCACGTCCAACGGATATTGTTCTGGTGGAACTGGGATCGGACACGTGATTGGATCATGAGGCACTGGTTTCGAAACCGATTCAATATTTGGATAAACCACAGACTTTCTAGTTTTAAAAGTGAAACCATAGATATTTGTCAAGCAGAAGTAACAATCAGTAGCGTGATTTGTCGGTTCACGCCATATTACTGGCACTCCAAAAGGCATCGACTTATGCTTCGGCGATTTTCGTAACCAACCTGCCAATGTATTTGCACAAGTCGAACAAACTGCATTTGGCTTCCAAGATTTATTTGCATCATCAACTTTCGAATCGAAATAAAGTTCATATGCTTTCTTTAGCAATGGTGTAAAGTTTTTCTGGTGAACACGATCGGTAAAATATCCGCACACGTAACAGAACAGATCAGCCGAATTTCTACAATTTCTAGAAGCCATATTTCATTCAGAATTATTTCAAAATACAGTAACTATTTGAAATATAACGTAACATATGTCATGCATCTTTTAGCAGTATAAAAAGTAGAATTATTTTGCATTTTATTAATTTTTAAAAAGTTATATAGTAAAAATGAAACGGAGCAAATAACGGTTTCCCAAAAATATATTTATTCACAAATATCTTAAGAACCCGACGTGATAGAGATAAACGGATTTCAAATTTGAAATCAGCGCAAGAAACTGACCTAAGAACACTTATTCTTATATAAGAAAGAAAAATGTTGTTTGTCAGTGTTATAGAAGAATCAGTGGAAATGCAATCGCCACTTATTATCATCTTCGTCGATTTTCAAAAAGCCTTTGATAGTCTACACCGCCCATCATTGTGGAAGATACTTACAATCTATGGTTTTCCAACAAAATATGTGAATATAATCAAAGCGCTATATGACAATGCAAGATGTTGTGTTAGAACAAATAAAGGGAATACAGAATGGTTTACAGTAGAAACAGGGGTGAAACAAGGCTGTATTATGTCACCACTACTTTTTGGAATAGCTATTGATTGGGTTATGAGAAACTATACCCACAATGAACAATTAGGTATAAAATGGACAAATGGAAAATTCCTGGGGGACCTGGATTTCGCAGATGATTTAGCATTCTTAAGTTCAACACCCAGACAATCCCAAGAAGCAGTAAATAATTTGTGTCATCTATCGGTTAAAATAGGTCTCCAAATAAATGCCTCTAAAACTAAAGTTATGAACTTTTGTAACGAGGCCTTTGATATCATCTTGAACGGGGAAAAACTACAGAAAGTTGAAAGTTTCAATTATTTAGGCAGTAAAATGACTCAGGATGGTGACACAACAAGAGAAATCCATACTAGAATTGCTTTGGCAGCTAGCGCCTTCAATAGATTATCTAACATTTGGAAATTACGATCATTGAATATACATACCAAGCTTCGTCTGTTTAATTCAAATGTTATCTCAGTGTTAACATACAGCTGTGAGAGTTGGAAAATAACAAAATCATTGGAGAACAAGCTGAATACATTCGAGAACAAATGTCTTAGAAAACTCATGAACATCAGTTGGAAAGAATTCAAGACTAATCGACAAATAAGAGAAGACTCTAGGCAGAAATATGTCTCCAACTATATAAGGAAAAGACGATGGTCATATATCGGTCATGTCCTACGAATGCAAAACAACAGAATACCACTACAGGCGCTCACTTGGATTCCTGAGGGTAAGAGGAAAAAAGGAAGACCAAAAGAAACACTCAGAAGAACAATAATAAGAGAAGAAAGAACGTTGGGCCTAAATAATGTGCAAGAGCTAAGAGGAGTGGCGTCACAACGAACAACCTGGAGAGCACTGGTTTCTGCCTTATGCGCCGTGTTTGGCGCTTAAAGAATTTATTATTATTATTATTATTATTATTATTATTATATATATATATATATATATATATATATATATATATATATATATATATATATATATATATATATATATATATATATATATATATATATATATATATATATATATATATATATATATATATTACCATGTGAATTTTAATATGTGAAACTCGCTAGTGGATGTCAAAGTCATTTGAGGCTGGCTACCTCAGCGTATAGAATGATGATTCATGAACCACCACTGCACGGGCTGGTGATTGCTCTATTGCTAGTTTCGTACAGAAAACTAAAAGCATAAAGTAGTTCTAGGTTCTATACGGATCAGGGAGGGAAAGATGAAAGAAATGATGTACATTCTATGTATAATACTTGGGAGCCGCGCTGGTGTAATGGCTACAACGTTGTACTGGCGACCAGGTTTTCAAGGTTCAAGCCCGGGCGTCAGCGTTTGAAGGAATGTTTACGCCTGGGAATTTGACTGAATAACCTGAACGGCTCCTGCAGATAAACCCTCTGTGGATGGGAAGGAGCAAAGCTCCTGACCGGGTTGGAAGGAAAGTCCACTGACCCCCCCAGCCTCGCAATGACATGTCATTGGGCCAAAAGGGCTGGAAAGCTCAAGTGCCGCTGGTTAGAAAAAAAAAAAGTATAATACTTACATTATCGAAGCAGTGTAAATGTCCTTATAAAGACAGTCACTTTAAAAGTAATGGAAGTTTCAAACTTTTCAATTAGTGTAAACATAAATGAAAACATATTCAATTTGTATTGTGAACACTTTTTAATCAGTGGAGATGTTTATGTAAACAGACTCTATCTGTATTATTAACCTTTTCATTTAAATATAAAGTAACTATGAAAACTATTCTATTTAAATGTAAAGAAAGTTTTATCCCGAGGGATTAAATTTAATTCTCAATGAGGGTAAATTCGGAGTTAATTGGGATGGTGGTATGGGACGATAGGAACCCATAACTATGGGGTAGAAAACGCCATACTCAGAAGAGCATTCCGTTCTATTCTTTTACCATAGTTATTGGTGGTACCAGCAGAAAGTACTATCTCTGGAACCAGAAGGGAAAAGTGGCCTAAGCTTTAAGACGAATGACACATGTGGTAGACTCTCCTTGACATTTCTGGGAAACGAGCTACACCCGACAACCTCATACATGCCACACCTCGGAGATGAAAAACCTGTACAAAAATTTCAAAAACCCTGTACAAAGACCAGCAAAACCTGTACCAAAAAAAAAAAAGACAGAAAAAACGTATCAAAAGAGTTAATTCGTTTAAAAAAAAATTTCAATTACAGTTGCATCATAGAGGCATGGGGACTTTGCCTTTTAAAACAGGTCTTCATTTATTTTAAAACTCAAACAATATTTGTCTGAGTTTATTTTGCACTGTAAAAATGATGTGATCGTGTCATCATTTAGTCTATTTCTGCGCTTAATTATCACTAACAGACCAGGAAATCCTGTGTTTGATAGGACCTTATCCTTTAGCACGCTGCATTGTTTTCCCGAAAATGTGCCCTGCAGCTGCATTCTTTTTCACAACACCCCCTTTTTTATAGTGGATGACTTGTAAATTCTATAGTTTTTTTGGTCAATTGCTCTAATTTTTGGACTGTATAGAAATACATGAATGATGAATCTGATGATATAAAATTTGTTTGTGTACATGTTAGATGTGATAGGAAGAGAAGTATGGAAAGATGAAAAAAACGATAAAAAAATTTAAAATTTTTTTTTTTAAATTTAAAAAAAAGCCAACAATCGAAGAGTCCTTTTCCTTTGCATCTCAATGAAAGTCATTTGACCAATACAAATCAAATGACGATCTTTTCGTTACACCCATCATCAGTAGCAAAGCAACAAACGCCCTCATCAGCAGTGACATTCGGCCGTAACCCTAAACCTTTCCGATAAACCTAATCCTAACCCCTAAAATTATACATACTAGCAATGACATTCTACTTTCGTTTCCATCTCTGCCATCACCCATATTCTGAGAACCGATATTAGCGCTAATAAAGACAAAGATCTCCTTGTCATCGCATCGGAGTCAGAATCCATTAAAATGAGAGCGAAAATGGCCGCGTGTTCGATGCCGATCGATTGCGATTTAAAAAATTCACAGAAAATAAACGCGGATACTCCAATTACTAAATAAAGATCGGAAACGGAAGCTAACTATCTTGCAAATAACATTAAAAATGACGCTAATTACGGCTACGGTAGTGGCACAAGACGATCGATTTATATGTATGTTTAATAATTAGGCGAAAAAACCCGCACAGACGTTTGTACGGGCCGTACACATCTGAAAACGCAAACACCCCGTACAGATTATGGGTAAACCATAGCGTGTGGCATGTATGCAACCTTGACCAGAGACGAGCATGAGCAGTGTGAAAAGAACCAACCCATAAGAAGGAGCAGAACGGCATTGACAGTTAAGTTCAAATCTACGCTTCCACTTGAATTTCTTGTAACATCTCACAATCCATAACGATCGTGATGATAACTTTTCTTTGATCCATAACTATTCAAATCATTTTTCAACCGTTAAAACTTAAGTGATTATTACATTTTTTTATTTGTAATTATACAAATTTAACTTCGATTTAATCATTTTAAAGTTACTGCATGTTTGTCTCAGTCAAATTACTACACACACTCTAAACAGAGCTATACTAGAATAATATAATTCCACTGAGTAAATCAGGGGTGAGGGCTTAAAGGAGCTGAAATTAATGTGCTTAAATCCTTCACAAAAGCGTCGGCAGAATTACACAGTTAACATACTCAGCCAAAGCAGTATTGTTCTCGCTTATTCTGAATATCTTGTGAAGACTCCCTGGAGATAGAAGCGTTTTGTTTCTTCTATTTACATATCTGCCAAGAATAATCTTGTGCGAAGGTAAATATCTTTGAAACTCATACTAGATACTCTTTTGGCCACTGGTGGACCACTACTGCAAAGCAGGGGAGGCAATACCATCACATATGATGTTTGTGATGTCTGAATCAAACTGCCAAATATGATCTGTAATGTTTGTGACAGGTGAAACAAGCAGTCAAACATTATTTATGATGTTTGTAACAGCTGAAACATACTATCAAACATAATCTATCATGTATGTGACAGCTGGAACATACGGTTCAGCTTTACCTATGATGTTTGTAATAGACGAAATATACTTTCAAACATGATTTATAATGTTTGTGACAGCTGAAACATACTGTCAAACATTATTTATGATGGTCGTAGTAGCTGAAACATGCTTCTGAAAATGATCTATGGTGGTTGTGACAGCTGACAATTTACTTCAAACATGATCTATGATGTTTGTGAGGGCTGAAACATACTGTCAGTCATGATCTATATATTTGTGAAGCTCAGAAATAGTGTACAACACGATGGTAGATGTTTTTCTCATGTAACAAATATTTTGCCAGAAATTATTTTTAATATTTGGAACAGCTAGCCAAATATTCTTTCAAATTATTTTAAACTAGAAATAACCTGTCAATAATGACGGAAGTAAATCAGACACTGTAATATATTTTTAAAATATTTTAAAATTCAATATAAAAGTTGATTGATGACAACATGTTTTGTGAAAGTGCGTGAATTTGTTTCAAAGAATGTTCCCTGATCAAAAAGTTTTCATGATTTGTTCCTCGAGTGAGGGCGACATAGAGCTGGCCGTGTCCGAAAAAGGTTCAGGAAGGAAAACTCATACATGATCAAAAGATTGTCCTTGCGCCTTATTGATCGTCATTGCAAATGCTAAAATCACTGGGAATTGACGACGTCGCATCCTAAATGGCAAACTGCGTTCGCTCGGTACTAAGTCAATGCGAGGAATTATGACTCGTTCTCCCTTATTACTGCCAGTGATAATTTCTGCATCAATGGAATTCCGATGCAAGACTTTTATGACCAACCGCGTGTCATTCAATAGTCCGTTTTTTGCGTTCAGATTTCGCAGTAGCATGATACATGCAGCAACCTTTAATTTCAGCAAATGCGGTGGCATTCCTGATGGGCAGTGGTTGGAAAATCAACTGCGTCGTTGGGATCATCGGACATCATGGTATCTATGCTCCAATAAACCGTTTCATTTCCAGCGAGTAGCTCCAACAATAAGTCTGCAATACTTTAAATTAAAATTTTGTCTTGAAGAAACAATTAAAAACTTAAATTTTAAGGTTATTTTTTTAACAAAATGATGAGTTAAATCCGTTTCCGGAATGAAACTGGATTCTACAATCAAAAACTTACATTTTATTCATATATCACTGTCACTCACTTCGTGTTGCACAATTCACCGACTTTTCTTCGTTGAGTGTGACTATTTTTGGGAGAGTACATATAAGGGGAAAAAATAAAATTAATGTCTAACTTTCAACCACAGTTGCATCCCTTAGATGTGACCGATGTACAGACGGCGAAAATTATGGAGGTTGATGATGATTTAATATATGATCATTGTTTATAAATAGTGTAGATTTTATTATTGTGTGCTGTGGAAATCTGAAATAGAAATGAAATGAATACACCAATGCATCCAGTTCATTTTTAGTTATTATATTGTATGAATGATCTGCAAATCATTTGTGATCTGCATCTCATGACTTTGATGTTTAAAAAGTCCTTAGTTTCTTTTAAGTCTTTCAGGCATTGGATACACTGTCTGATGGGAAGATATTTCAAAGACAGATTCTCTAGATAAACAACACATCACAGTCTATTGTGGCTGATAGTGTCTTTGTTCACTCCACATACAACTTCAGTAACAAAATCTGCTTTCTTTCAAATACACTAAGAAGCTCAATAAAAAAGAGGTTTTCTCATCTCCAAACTCATCATGTAAAATAAAATTCTACAGAAACAAGCAAAGTAAAAACATGTGAATGCTTCGTGGCAGAATTCCTGCAATAAGACTAGCAGCCGTAATGACTCCATGCTCCTTAATTGCACAAGTACTATTCTTTCTTTGTCTCTTAAGAGATTCCCCACACAACCCATCCATAGAAAATACCCTTTATGGCAGCCCAAAACAGCTTATACGAACTTCACAGTACCACATAATGGCATCAAGGTCACCAAGGGCTGACGCTCGATGACAGTTGACCAAAGTCAAGAGACTCCCCACACAACCCATCCATAGACAATACACTTTATAGCAGCCCAAAACAGCTTATACGAACTTCACAGTACCACATAATGGCATCAAGGTCACCAAGGGCTGACGCTCGATGACAGTTGACCAAAGTCAAGGCAAGAGACTCCCCACACAACCCATCCATAGACAATACACTTTATGGCAGCCCAAAACAGCTTATACGAACTTCACAGTACCACATAATGGCATCAAGGTCACCAAGGGCTGACGCTCGATGACAGGTGACCAAAGTCAAGAGACTCCCCACACAACCCATCCATAGACAATACACTTTATGGCAGCCCAAAACAGCTTATACGAAGTGCACAGTACCATATTTTGGCATCAATGTCACCAAGAGCTGACGCTCGATGACAGTTGATCAAAGTCAAAGTCATGAGACTCTCCAGAACTACACGGGTCATTAATAGGACAATGCTGGTATAAATGAGGTCTGTATGAGTTGTTTTATATATCAGCCGCAACTTTGTAGTCATTTTGATTTTTATGCCTTAACAATGCAGTAGCCATTCATACATGCTCCTTATGGAGCATAGGGAAATTATTACAGCTGGTCCCTAGCAAGATGCCTGTGCCAAATCATTCGTGCCTGCATGAGCTTTCACAGTAGTGGTTTCGGTATCAATTATTTTACGTGATGACATTGCCTGCATCATGCTAAAGAAAGATAACCCCAAAGCATACTGTACTGCTGTAGGTGAGACCACCATACTAGGTTCAGTTTTCTATCAGGTGGGTTACAAGTTCCCTTCCTCACTAGCTTTTGCCTCCCTTAACCCAAGAGCAGAGTACCCATTTACAATTTGGTAGACTGGAGCATGATGCTACCATGTTTCAATCCCCAAAACCCAGTGATTTTTCCGCAAGAGGAAACCCTGTTGCCAATTGGACACAATCTTATATCAGTTGCCTCTAACGACATACCTGACCAAGCTCTCATGCCTATTTCTTCATTGTCTCCCCTACGACCCCTCCCCCCATTCCCCATGAACTACACGGGGCAAGAAGCAACAGTAAATAAACAAAACACAGGGTGACCTACCAAGACATTGTCAGGTTTAAGGTCTCTGTGTACAACAGACATGTGATGCAAGTAGGCCAAGCCACTACATATTTGCATGATATGTCTGGTCACGTTCTTGATGGCCTCTTTCTGAAGATCAGGGTTCTTTCCAAGACTGCTTGGTGAGTTGTCCACATTAACACATTTCTCCTGGAATACATGAAAACAATTGTATAGACTTGTCAGGTAACAATGCAGAGGCATTTGTGTACATGACCTAATTTGCTTTAAATGTTTTGTCCAATTGTAACTCATTCCTTCTCTTGTTACAATGTAATGTCATCATCATCATAACCTGTCTACTTGTTACAATGTAATGTCATCATCATCATAACCTGTCTACTCCACAATTAGTATAGGTTTTCAACTAATTTATGTCGTCTTCCTGTCCCATTCTATCAGCTCCAGGTTTTGTCACTAGTACCCATAGTCGTCTGCAACCACCTATCTCTTCAGTTCTCTTTTCAGTGTGTTCTTTGGTCTTCCTCTATCTCTCTTTCCCTGTGGATTCCAGAACAAAGACTGCCTGGTAATGCTATCAACAGGTTTACTCAATATATGTTCTATCCATCTCCAGCATCTTCTTGTCATGTCTTGTTCTACCAGTATTAGTCTGGTTCTTGTCATCACATTAGTCATCTTGTCATCACATTAGTCATCTTGTCATCACATTAGTCATCTTGTCATACCGCTTCAATCCTTCTATTCAATACAAGCTCCCATTTATGAAAGTCTGTAGCTTTTTTTGTTGTTGATTTTATTGTTCTCCATATTTCAGAGCCATGCAATAGGACTAACATGACATTTGAATAGAAAATTCGGAGTGTTGTGTTGGATTTGATTTTAAGGGGGCACACCCAGCCAAAAATGGGTTATCTTTTTTAAAAAATTAACAGAAAAATAACTAACGAACTTGTTGACATAAAATTTGGCCACATGTTACAAGAGATATTATATTTTATGATGAACAAAGTTTACTTTATAAATTTATATGTTTTATGTAAAAATAATCAATTAACATGAAGTGATGGAAAAAATGAAAGGAAAACCCCCAATGCACCTGGGAATGAATTTCACTCACATAAAAAGTGCAAATAATGCCAAACCAGCAGATGATGTGCATATCATCCCTACCTATGGCGTGAACCACCCAAAAATGTCTACCCCAATGAGCTTTGTAGATATGGCTCTTGCAATATGACCCTTTTAAATAGCACAAATTTAGAACTTTGTATAGCAATATCTCTGTTTCTATACCATGTAAGAAAAAAGTGGAGGTTCATGCTGCCATAAAGGATAACATGGGCTATAAGTGTGCAAAATTTGAAGGCTATAGCTTTAAAATTGTAGAAAATATCACCGGAACTGTGAATCGCAGGCCCTGTTTTCGTTAAAGTTTAGTTTTTAAAATGTTAAAACACTTATCTGATAAGAGCTCAGTATCCCCCAGGAAGATACGGCTGATCCTCTCTTTGTGTCTGCTCTTCATCCAGGACAAGCCTCCTATGTCTCTTGGCTCTTCTTGCTTCAAGAGAAGCAGCTTTAACTTTCCTTTGTGAATGTTTTATGCGAAGACTGTCTTTTTCTACACAGAATGTAAACATAAATTTTCCCGGCTGAATGTCCCATTCCTGAAGGATTGTTTTCAGGCTGTTAGCTCCATCATTAAAGATGCACACAGCAATTGCAACAGCTGTATTTACAGTTGAAAGTCCTTGATTTTTTATTTCAGGGCAATATTTCCATATTAAACTGTTCAATGATTCATTAGAATTTTGAGTGTAACCTTGCAGGCACTTTCTCAGTAATTCTGTCTTGGAGAGGTCTTTGAAAATGGGCTTAATAGCCTCCATGACAGCAATTGGAAGGTTTCCCTTGTGCTTAAAGTCATTCACTATGCCATCTCTGACAGCCTGTTTGTAGGGACACCAGTCAATGTTGCAAAAGTTATGAACAGGATTATCATCTGTTGATGTCTTATGGAAATACACCGCCCAAACCTCTTCTCGCATTTTTCAAAGGTTGTTTTTGTTAGCTCGTATGACATTTCCATAGTATACCTGTAGCTTATCAATGACACTATCTGTTAGTCTACCCTTACCACCTATGGATTTACCATCAGGCAAAGACTTCCCTTTAGAAAGTTTCTTAAGATTTCTCAGCCGAGTACCCATTCTTTTCTGAACATGACCCACACATTCAATTTTTTCTATCAGACAATCCTCTCCATAAGGCTTGGATTCAAACACCTTTTTGAAACTGTTAGTGTCTCTGTCCCCAATGAACTTTGTATACCTGAGATTATACTTGTCTGCTGAGCAAGAAAAAATGTTACAAGCTGCTTCCATTGACCCTGAGGATCCGTGATGGGTCATCGTACAAACCTCAGCATGACTTTGTTTCCATTGTTGAAAATTGTCTGTGTTGTGATCTTGTTTCTCCCAGTACTGACAAGATTTGAACTTTTTACTCTTTGTCTGAGTATCTATTACCTTTCCAGTTTGCAAGCCAATCACAATTGTGGCACCAACAATAGATGAATGGCCTCTGGTCATCCAGGTACCATCACAAGATACATCAATGTCTCGGAACTTGTTGTCACCTTCTTCTGCACTCCCATACTCTTGAACAGCAGCATTTTTTATGCTAATAATGTGCACCCTAGTAGCAGTATCCTCCATTCCTTTCTGTATAATAGCTTTGCTGCTGTGTCTAACTGGGGGTGGTAAATCCATTATACCACAGAAAGTGTTTAAGTCGGTGTGACTGCAGCCAATACAACGCATGGCAAAAGCTGCACGCCGATTGATAAGATTTATCTTTGCATTCCCTACTGAGAGCTGACTACTTGAAGGGAAATGTTTTTGTTCATGACAGTTTGCACTGTTACAATGAAATACAAATTCACTCCCAAGTCCTTGCCTTTTGACTTCAACTAATTGTACAGAACTTTGGCAAAAGGTACACAACAATTTTTCAGCAATGTTCTGACCAAGAAGACCCTTGTCAACAATTCTGTGCCCCTCAAGCAAATCAGTATCATTAACATTATAATTACCTTCCTCGTCAGTTTCTGCAGAATCTGTGTCACAGCTTCGCTCAAACATATCCTCATCAGAGTCACGTGTTAGGTTGCTAATGTCCAGAATTTTCTGCTCTGATCGTGAAAGGGGCGTGGCATTTCGTTTCATTCCAATATCAAAACATTCAGTCTGCATCGATGGTGTTGAACTATGAACGCATGGCTCAGTACCGAATGTCGATGCATTCTGTAGGATTGTTTTCCTTTCATTTCGTTCAGCCGTATGTTGATTGCCATGAAATTTACGCTTCTTTGATATACCTTTACCGAACTTTTTGTCTGAAGGCATAATTATCACAAATATATTCACGTATTTCCACAAATTAACTCAAAGTTTCAATCACATTTATGTTTTTATTTTTTTACCGCCATGATGGAAGAAAAAGGAGTATTCATTGTATTCGCTGTATTGAGTATATTTTTTCTAGGGAGTGTTTATTATTTGGTATACCTTCCAATATGAAGGTTAGCAAAAAAGCATATTTTGGGACTAAAAGTCAGCGATTTTTGGAACACACTCATTCTCTTTGAACATTGATAACTCATAAACTATTACAGATAAACACATAATTCAAAAAGAATATCGAAGTAAAAAGGCTTATAAATATTTAAAACACAATTATTATATGCAAATCAAAAATAACCTTTTTTGTCTATTTCTGGCTCCCCCTTAAGTTATTTTAATTTGAGTTGAAGATGCTAATTTTTTTTTTCTTTTATGTTTGGTCTTGAGAGATAAACTTGACGAAAAAAATCACTATGAATTTTCTTAACTGTAACCTGAAGGCAATTTTTTTCTGACTTTTAACTTATCCATGAATTAAAAGATCTTCATCAGTAACTACAAGTTTTATTTTATGATTTTTAAGATATTCTAATTAACTTTATCGTATGTTCCACTGAGTATATATCTAGCGTTTGATGTTCTTATGTATTTGTTTGGTGTTTAATTTAGTTATTATTATAATTTTTTTTTTTTTGCAGTTATCGACGTTTTTTTTAACAAAATATCCTCTGTATTGATTTCATTTATTTATAAAACTACCATTTCATCTTTTACTCTTACTTTTCTTCTATGACCTACCTTTCCAATTTTTCACATGCATGTACAGAAACTTGGGTACTTCCAGCCTCGCACACCCCTGCTTCCGTATCCAATAACAAAACTACATCGTAGGGCCTGCTATCTTAATTTATCTAGGGGGGGTGCGCGCGACCGGGGGCGCTATTTCGTCATTTAGACCATTAAATCTTAGTCACACACACCCCAACCGCTTACCCTTGGACCGAACCCACCAGACCACAAACGCATATGCTCTTATCCTTTCATACCTCGCTTTTCTTGCTAAGCTCAAAGTCTCCGGTAATTACCCAGCCCTTTCTGTAATACCAGTGGGATCTCCATTTAGGAGAATTCTTTAGCCTATAGGCCCACCTCACCCCCCCCCCTCCACCGTTCCAATTAAATTTTACGCCTGGTTTGGGCTGCCACAAGCCCGCGCCCCCGCCCACTTCCCGCACACCAAGACCGGGTCCCACACCTGCCCCGGCATAGATAATCCTTCTTTAATACGTCTCGCTGTCGATCGCTACAACCACGTGTCAAAGAACATTTCTGTGTGTGGGGTGTCCCACGTTAATCCTGAGCCCTCGCGCCCCTCCCAAACGCGCATCCCCTATGTCCGATAACTCCGCATAGGTATGCCCCGCATGATAAATCGCCCCGCAACATGCCCCCCGATTGATCCCCCAGTACCAGTTCCCACCCCCCCCCCCGCACCCCCCGCCCCCCCTCCCTCCCATTAACCCATTACAATATTACAAAAGTTGAAACAGGACCCATAACCACACAAAAACAAAAAACAAACATACGAACCCAGCCCATTGACTGAAAGTAGGAATACATCGATCATCCCCACCTCACCGTATTCCCCACACGACGGCACCACGAAGGATACTCTCAACATAACAAACTACGCACCTCCCAATAGAACCCGCCCCAAGGACCCGCTGGACCAAAAACCTCTGGCCCCCACCCTGACTCGTGCGCAGCTTCGCCGTACCCGACGCCCATTGCAAGGGCTGTTGAGACACATACTGACAACAAGTGTACACCGCGCGCCTCCCACAACCGACCGGTCAAACACCACTCGCCCCCACCTACCCGGTACACGCTCGCGACACACCGGCGGCCCGCCAAGCCGCCCCGACCCCCCGCCCCGACCCCCCACTACCGCTACGCTCCCTAACACGCCTAAAAGACAGCCTGGTATATAAAGAGGAGAGGCCCGACGGCCCGTAATCCAAGCAGCCCCAAACCAGGAAGCAATCCCACAAATCACAAACCCCCAAACACCGTGCCCGCCCCCCCGCCCACCCCCACACGCAACCTACAGATGGCACCCAGACGCCCTCCAATGTGGATCTCCCGGTCCGATTATTGTATACCGTCCCCGGAGGCGCCTCGTCACGCCGCACCCCACCTCCGACCGCCGCCCGAACCACATCCCACGGCACGGCACACGCCGAGCCCACCCCCGGCCCAAAATGAAACAAAACCACTCCGGTAGTCCAGGCGTTGTGTGTGGGAGCGCTTGCTCCGAGCCAAACCCATGCCAAGCACATCGGTAACCAAAACTAACAATTAAACTCCCCATACATACCACACCCTCTGAGCACCCTTACCCCAAACACACGGTCCGCTTCAATTACTTCTCGAAACGACTGTTTCCACAGTTTTTATGATGAAATTGCATGCCTGTTAGAATAAACTACTACTGGGATTTTCGCCGTCCCGCCCCCGGCCCGGTGCCCCCTCTGCCCTCTGATGGTTCATGGGGGGCATTACTTTCGTTTCTACCGCCCAATTGTGCATTCGCCGCGGAATAAGTCACCACACGCAAGAAACATAGAATTACCACGGCGTCAGCCAAATTCGCGACATAACAATCCCACTTCAAGGATAATATCCCAAACGGAGCCCCCAGACAGACCCCTCAAAACACTGCCCTAATGCTCTAAACCCCTAACACCACCTCTCAGCCCCCATAGCGCACACGCCTGCGGTCCCCCTTCACTCCACTTCAAACACCCTCCCCCCAAAAGCCCCGAGAAACCAGACCCTAGCCCACCCTCGCTCAAGTGACTTAGCCAAGACTTTCTTCCACCCAGTTCCTAAGCCTTTACATCAGTTCTCTATTTACTCACCCTCGTGTGTGGTCGTTTTGTCTACCCGTCTAGCCTCTCTTTAAACCCTGGAGATTTCCAAGAACAGAAAACACGACTGCCCATGTAATGCTATCTAACAGGTTTCTCAGTCGATCGGTTCGTTCAATATGTGATCGCGATCCATATCGCCGAGGCCAACTGTCTTCCTCGCATCATCAGGATTCCAGGCTAGCGCTTGTTCGGTATTGCTTGACCATCATTCCCGCGTTTAGTAAGTCATGGTACATAGACCCGCTTCAAACCTGTCTATTCAAAATGCAAGCAGCCGCCATTTAATATGTAAAGGTCCCAAGCTTTTTTGGTGGTGTTGTATTTTACCATCTGTTTCATGTTTCAGGGGGGGACACATCCACTATAGGACTGGAAATTCCTATATGAGATGAAAAGATACATGCAGATCAATGCCAAGATCATGAAAAACCCAAAAAACGCCCCCAAACACCAGCACACAAACAAAATAAACATCCCACTGAACCTTATTAAAAAAACCCATCCACCAACCTACCCCACTCACCCAAACATCACGGCCACACACTAAACCATCCAAAATCCCCGCTGCTCCACCGCGACAACACCCCAACCAGCAAAGCACCACCCACATCCCCCGCCCGGCGGCGACCAGGAAGGTCTACACTTTCATAACTTATGTTGCTTGCTTTCGCCCACCTTCCTCGCCCGGATTGTATCCTGAGAACGCGTACGCGTCCAGGGGCGCGCACGCGTCAGCCATGAAATCATCTCGAACACAGCCCCATGCTCCCGGCCCGGCCGCCCACACCCACACTGACCGTTCCCGGGCTCTCCGCCCCCCCCCGCCCCCGCCGGCGCGCTCCCCATTGGCAGTTCAGGACCAAGGGCCGAGGGGGGGGCAGCTTTTTCAGGCCATGGTTAACCTGTCTGTGTGGCCATTTGTTTTAAACAAGATGGAGGTAGCTAGCCCATGGCACAAAATCTATACAGCAGATACTATGGAAAATACTTACATTTACATTTGACACAACTTCCTGAACTAGCCCGCAAGTGTAGGACAATCAACCGTGAGGCAGGCCGACATCACATCACCAGGCATTGGGAAATACAAAATGTACCCGACCAATACCCAAGACCAGACAAGTTTACCGAAGCAATATAGGGGCATGTCCTTACCCAGAGCAAGACAGGGTGACTTTCTTATACAGATGAAGTTTGTGCCTTAGTTGGATTGAAACGCCACGTCTCCCCCTGCAGAACTGAAACATCACCCCCCCGAACAAGACGAAAATATCCAATGGTGGACCCCACCCTGCCAGCGGCCCCCCCACTTCCAGCGGGGCTGGGACATCGCATAGGGACCTTCCGCACAGTACGCCTCCACCAACGCCAGAACACCACCAGCGCAGCCATGCCCACTGTCCACGACAAACTACAAGCACAACAGGCAGATATCCAACGCATAGCGGACATTACGGGTCTCAGAAAACCTGTTCACCAAAAAACACCCTACCCCCTGTACACACAACCCCGGCTACGAACCGTGTACAAAGAGGACTGCACGACCCCGCCACACCTCCGCCCCCGCGGCACTAACAATGGACGTAGTCACCCACAAAAGCCCATGCCCAGATT